>LR778261.1:8894968-9104968 GCA_902810595.1 Coregonus sp. 'balchen' | reverse complement strand
TCTGCGTCTCTCTCTCTGAGTCTCTCTCTCTCTGAGTCTCTCTCTCTCTGCGTCTCTCTCTCTGCGTCGCCCTCTCTGCATTTCCCTCTTTGCGTCTCTCTCTCTCTCTCCGTTTCCCTTTCTGCGTCTCCCTCTCTGCGTCTCCCTCTCTGCGTCTCTCTCTCTGCGTCTCCCTCTCTGTGTGTCTCTCTCTCTCCCTCTCTCTCTGTGTCTATCTCTGAGTCTCTCTCTCGCTCTGCGTCTCTCTCTGCGTCTTTCTCTGTCTCTCGCTCTGTGTTTCTGTCTAACTCTCTCTGTGTCTCTCTCTCTCTGTGTCTCTCTCTCTCTGCGTCTCTCTCTCTCTGCGTCTCTCTCTCTCTGCGTCTCTCTCTCTCTGAGTCTCTCTCTCTCTGAATCTCTCTCTCTCTGAGTCTCTCGCTCTCTGCGTCTCTCTCTCTGAGTCTCTCTCTCTCTGAGTCTCTCTCTCTCTGCGTCTCTCTCTCTGCGTCGCCCTCTCTGCATTTCCCTCTTTGCGTCTCTCTCTCTCTCTCCGTCTCCCTTTCTGCGTCTCCCTCTCTGCATTTCCCTCTTTGCGTCTCTCTCTCTCTCTCCGTCTCCCTTTCTGCGTCTCCCTCTCTGCGTCTCCCTCTCTGCATCTCTCTCTCTCTCTCTCTCCATCTTTCTCTCTGCGTCTCCCTCTCGGCGTCTCTGTCTGTGTGGTCACTGGCTGGACAATTGATTCTTTACGGTCACTCTCCCTGCTCCCACTGCATTTGTTCCACATTCACACAGTAGTGTGTAAGTATGTGTGCATGTGTGTGTCTGTGTGCGTGTGTGTGTGCGCATGTGTGTTTATGTGTGTGCATGTGGTAGAAGGAAGACTAAGAGGAAAACAGCCAGCAGTCAGACTGCATGGTGATGATGGGCCAGTCCTTCAGTCAGACTGCATGTGATGATGGGCCAGTCCTTCAGTCAGAATGCATGGTGATGATGGGCCAGTCCTTCAGTCAGACTGCATGGTGATGATGGGCCAGTCCTTCAGTCGGACTGCATGGTGATGATGGGCCAGTCCTTCAGTCAGACTGCATGGTGATGATGGGCCAGTCCTTCAGTCAGACTGCATGGTGATGATGGGCCAGTCCTTCAGTCAGACTGCATGGTGATGATGGGCCAGTCCTTCAGTCAGACTGCATGGTGATGATGGGCCAGTCCTTCATTCCAGACTGCATGGTGATGATGGGGGCCAGTCCTTCAGTCAGACTGCATGGTGATGATGGCCAGTCCTTCAGTCAGACTGCATGGTGATGATGGGCCAGTCCTTCAGTCAGACTGCATGGTGATGATGGGCCAGTCCTTCAGTCAGGACTGCCATGGTTGATGATGGGCCAGTCCTTCAGTCAGGGACTGCATGGTGATGATGGGCCAGTCCTTCAGTCAGACTGCATGGTGATGATGGGCCAGTCCTTCAGTCAGACTGCATGGTTGAGATGGGCCAGTCTTTCAGTCAGACGGCGATGGTGATGATGGGCCAAGTCCTTCAGTCAGACTGCATGGTGATGATGGGCCAGTCTTCAGTCAGACTGCATGGTGATGATGATGGGCCAGTCCTTCAGTCAGACTGCATGGTGATGATGGGCCAGTCCTTCAACCAGACTGCATGGTGATGTGGGCCAGTCCTTCAGTCAGACTGCATGGTGATGATGGGCCCAGTCCTCAGTCAGACTGCATGGTGATGATGGGCCAGTCCTTCAGTCAGACTGATGGTGTGATGGGCAGTCCTTCAGTCAGACTGCATGGTGATGATGGGCCAGTCCTTCAGTCGGACTGCATGGTGATGATGGGCCAGTCCTTCAGTCTGACTGCATGGTGATGATGGCCCAGTCCTTCAGTCAGACTGCATGGTGATGATGGGCCAGTCCTTCAGTCAGACTGCATGGTGATGATGGGCCAGTCCTTCAACCAGACTGCATGGTGACGATGGGCCAGTCCTTCAGTCAGACTGCATGGTGATGATGGGCCAGTCCTTCAGTCTGACTAGATATGTGTCTCATCTGGTCTCTCTCTCTCCACTGACTCAGACACATACGGTACCCTTTACAACAAGGCCAGGGCAGAGGTCAGAGAGCGAGCCACCCAGGATGTTTATGTGTGTGTCAGCTAGCAGAAGGGATCACGTTGAAGACAAAACCAGAACATTAATATAAGTGACTGGGGGTAAATGTAGCAAATGTATCTAACACCAGCTACAGTAAGTTATTACGCGAAACCAATACTTTAATTTTCTGTAATGGCATGACTCTGCATCAGGGGGAAACCTATCATCCAACACAAAAAAAACACCAACCCAATGAACCAGTCTCTCACTTATGATGGACTTGACCACAGCGCTAGCTGCTAGCGGAACAAGCTTGGAGAGCAACAGACAAAGGGTGAACACAAACACTGAGTCACCCAGGACACCAGCTGCAACGAGGAGTAATGCCATGGTAACAGGAAGAAAGTTCTGAAAGGAAGAATCTCATCTTATTACTACAGTCCATTGTATTTGTGATCATGTGATGTGTAGTTGCTCACACGCTAACTTGGCTCACCATGAAAGAGGACGATAGACAAAAGATTGCAATACAACCGAGGTACTTCACTTTGTCAAGTATTATCACGTCTTAAGCCTTAAGAGTTATTGCAGGTAATAAAAATGTATTCTACAAGGAGTTGGACTTCATTAGTCCCAAATAGCTCTAATGAGTGTGAAAGCAAGGCTGTGGTTATGAGTTATACTTTAGCTGTGCTTGATCAAGCTTGCCTGGCACAATGGAACCAATGGAATAGCCACAAAAGTGCAAACCCCACCCATCTGACACTCCAGTTAGGCTCAAGCATATGCTCAAAGACCATTTGGATCAATGCAGGTCTGGTTATGAGGCCAGGCAGGTGTTGTACAGCCCCATGGTGCTAGTACCCTGGTCTGCAGTCACATTCCTCCCTGTTCACAAGGAAAGAGAGAGAGGGGAGCAAGGCCTGCATGTATTCTGCCTGCCGTCTCCAGTTACCCAGGGGGCTTTGCACTAGTTTTACTGCCCTATAACCAGCCCACAGAACACGGCTGACAGCAGCCTAGCAGCCCCTCTCTCTCGGGGTGTGGGGTGCAGGAGGGGGTTAATGCACCCTCTGGGCTTTGGAAAGGCAGCTTTTAGGGTGTTTGTGCATGTGTGTGTTGGGGTGGTGTGTGTGTGTGTGTGTGTTGGGGTGGTGCGTGGGAGAGCACCTGTGTTTGCAATCACTAATCACTTACAGCAGGCCAAGTCTAACCTGCGGACATACAAGAGAGCACCTTGTACACCCCCAACGGGCTCAGAACCTTTTATGTGCATGTTTACACTCGCTCAGAGATCATGCCTCCAACAGGCCGGCACGCCACCTCGCAAATCAGACGCCTGTTGGCACGCGTGTACCTATGTGTGTGTGTATGTGTGTGTGTGTACCTGTGTGTGTACCTCTGTGTGTGTACCTCTGTGTGTGTGTGTGTGTTTGTGTCAAGTTAGCTAGATTTAACAGGACCAACGAGTTCTTTCCTATGGCCTGCTACTCCCTCTATCTGTCTTTCCCATGCAGCAGGGATGCTGACGGAGGATGCGGTGTGAGGTAGCTAAGGAGACAGCAGCAGGGATGCTGAAGGATTGAGAGGGGTGGGTAGTCTTAGGACATGCAGCAGGGAGTGAAGGATGGGTTGAGGTAGCTAGGAGACATGCAGCAGGGATGTTAAGGATAGTGAGGTAGCTAGGAGACATGCAGCAGGGAGTTGAAGGAGGAGGTGAGGGTAGCTAGGAGACGAATGCAGAGGGAGAGTTGAAGAAGAGATGAGTGGGTAGAGGAGACATGCAGCAGGGAGGTTGAAGGAGGAGGTGATGATGGTAGCGAGGAGACATGCAGCAGGGAGGTTTGAAGGGGAGGTGAGGTAGCTAGGAGACATGCAGCAGGGAGGTTGAAGGAGGAGGTGAGGTAGCTAGGAGACATGCAGCAGGGAGGTGAAGGATGAGGTGAGGTAGCTAGGAGACATGCAGCAGGGAGGTTGAAGGATGAGGTGAGGTAGCTAGGAGACATGCAGCAGGGAGGTTGAAGGAGGAGGTGAGGTAGCTAGGAGACATGCAGCAGGGAGGTTGAAGGAGGGGATGAGGTAGCTAGGAGACATGCAGCAGGGAGGTTGAAGGAGGGGTGAGGTAGCTAGGAGACATGCAGCAGGGAGGTTGAAGGAGGAGGTGAGGTAGCTAGGAGACATGCAGCAGGGAGGTTGAAGGAGGAGGTGAGGTAGCTAGGAGACATGCAGCAGGGAGGTGAAGGAGGAGGTGAGGTAGCTAGGAGACATGCAGCAGGGAGGTTGAAGGAGGAGGTGAGGTAGCTAGGAGACATGCAGCAGGGATGTTGAAGGAGGAGGTGAGGGTAGAGGGGTGTACTGCAGCAGGGGAGATTGAAGGATGAGGTGAGGTAGTAGGAGACATGCAGCAGGGAGTGAAGGATGAGTGAGGTAGCTAGGAGACATGCAGCAGGGAGTGAAGGAGAGGTGAGGTAGCTAGGAGACATGCAGCAGGGAGGTTGAAGGAGGAGGTGAGGTAGCTAGGAGACATGCAGCAGGGATGCTGAAGGAGGAGGTGAGGTAGCTAGGAGACATGCAGCAGGGAGGTTGAAGGAGGAGGGAGGAGGGTAGCTAGGAGACATGCAGCAGGGATGTGAAGGAGGAGGTGAGGTAGCTAGGTACATGCAGCAGGGTATGATGAGGGAGATGAGGTAGCTAGGAGACATGCAGCAGGTGATGCTGAAGGAGGAGATGAGGTAGCTAGGAGACATGCAGCAGGGATGTGAAGGAGGAGGTGAGGTAGCTAGGATGACATGCAGCAGGGAGTTGAAGAGGAGGGTGAGGTAGCTAGGAGACATGCAGCAGGGATGTTAAAGGATGAGATGAGGTAGCTAGGAGACATGCAGCAGGGAGGTTGAAGGAGGAGGTGAGGTAGCTAGGAGACATGCAGCAGGGATGTTGAAGGAGGAGGTGAGGTAGCTAGGAGACATGCAGCAGGGAGGTTGAAGGATGAGATGAGGTAGTAGGAGACATGCAGCAGGGAGGTGAAGGAGGAGGTGAGGTAGCTAGGAGACATGCAGCAGGGATGTTGAAGGAGGAGGTGAGGTAGCTAGGAGACATGCAGCAGGGAGGTTGAAGGAGGAGGTGAGGTAGCTAGGAGACATGCAGCAGGGATGTTAAAGGATGAGATAAGGTAGCTAGGAGACATGCAGCAGGGATGTTGAAGGATGAGATGAGGTAGCTAGGAGACATGCAGCAGGGATGCTGAAGGATGAGGTGAGGTAGCTAGGAGACATGCAGCAGTGATGCTGAAGGATGAGGTGAGGTAGCTAGGAGACATGCAGCAGGGATGCTGAAGGTGAGATGAGGTAGCTAGGAGACAGCAGCAAGGGATGCTGAAGGATGAGATGAGGTAGTTAGGAGACATGCAGCAGGGAGGTTGAAGTAGGAGGTGAGGTAGCTAGGAGACATGCAGTAGGGATGCTGAAGGATGAGATGAGGTAGCTAGGAGACATAGAGCAGGGATGCTGAAGGATGAGATGACGTAGCTAGGAGACATGCAGCAGGGATGTTAAAGGATGAGATGAGGTAGCTAGGAGACATGCAGCAGGGATGTTGAAGGAGGAGGTGAGGTAGCTAGGAGACATGCAGCAGGGAGGTTGAAGGATGAGTTGAGGTAGCTAGGATACATGCAGCAGGGAGGTTGAAGGATGAGATAAGGTAGCTAGGAGACATGCAGCAGGGATGTTGAAGGATGAGATGAGGTAGCTAGGAGACATGCAGCAGGGAGGTTGAAGGAGGAGGTGAGGTAGCTAGGAGACATGCAGCAGGGATGTTGAAGGATGAGGTGAGGTAGCTAGGAGACATGCAGCAGGGATGCTGAAGGATGAGATGAGGTAGCTAGGAGACATGCAGCAGGGATGCTGAAGGATGAGATGAGGTAGCTAGAAGACATGCAGCAGGGAGGTTGAAGGAGGAGGTGAGGTAGCTAGGAGACATGCAGCAGGGAGGTTGAAGGATGAGATGAGGTAGCTAGGAGACATGCAGCAGGGATGTTGAAGGAGGAGGTGAGGTAGCTAGGAGACATGCAGCATGGAGGTTGAAGGATGAGATGAGGTACTGTAGCTAGAAGTGTAGTACTGTAAGTGTATTCCAAAGCTTTTAAGAACAACCACTACCAGTATAAAACTCATGCTTCTCCACAGACATCAAGACAGGGCTGGCTGACAGAACAACTCAGCAGCACACAGCTCTTAACAGGGTTCACCCTGCCGTGGTGGAAGTTCGAGAGACACCGATTGACACGGTCACAGTTGGTTGTCTAGCAACAGGGTCACACTCCATCTCGGTGTGCTGCCGCGGTGACAGTCGCTAGACGGGGAGCTCGGGCCCTAGCAACAAAGACATCAGGTGCTACTTCCCACTGCTCGTCTGCAAACACCTCCACTAACGACCTAACGGCCCAGGAGAGAGGGGAGAGGAGGGGGAGTGGGGTGTTTCTTTATGTGTCTGTGTGTGTTTCTGTGTGTCAGTGTGTGTTTCTGCATGTATGTGTTTCTGTGTGTCAGTGTGTGTTTCTGTGTGTTTCTGTGTGTCAGTGTGTGTTTCTGTGTGTCAGTGTGTGTTTCTGTGTGTCAGTGTGTGTTTCTGCGTGTCAGTGTGTGTTTCTGTGTGTCAGTGTGTGTTTCTGCTTGTCAGTGTGTGTTTCTGTGTGTCAGTGTGTGTTTCTGCGTGTCAGTGTGTGTTTCTGTGTGTCAGTGTGTGTTTCTGTGTGTATGTGTGGGTTTCTGTGTGTCAGTGTGTGTTTCTGTGTGTCAGTGTGTGTTTCTGTGTGTCAGTGTGTGTTTCTGTGTGTCAGTGTGTGTTTCTGTGTCAGTGTGTGTTTTGTGTGTCAGTGTGTGTTTCTGTGTGTCAGTGTGTGTTTCTGTGTGTCAGTGTGTGTTTCTGTGTGTCAGTGTGTGTTTCTGTGTGTCAGTGTGTGTTCTGTGTGTGTGTGTTCGTGTGTCATGTGTGTTCTGTGTCAGGTGTGTTTCTGGGTCAGTGTGTTCGTGTGTGTGTGTTCTGTGTGTCAGTGTGTGGTTTCTGTGTTGTCAGTGTGTTGTTTCTGTGTGTCAGTGTGTGTTTTGTGTCAGTGTGTTGTTTCGTGTGTCGTGTGTGTTTCTGTGTGTCATGTGTGTTCTGTGGTCAGTGTGTGTCTGGTCGTGTGGTTGTCAGTGTGTGTTTCTGTGTGTCAGTGTGTGTTCTGTGTGTCAGTGTGTGTTCTGTGTGTGTGTTTTGGGGCGTGTCAGTGTGTGTGTTTTGGTGTCAGTGTGTGTTTTGTGTGTGTTTTGTGTGTCAGTGTGTGTTTCTGTGTGTCAGTGTGGTGTTTCTGTGTGTGTGTTTCTGTGTGTGTGTTTTCTGTGTGTCAGGTGTGTGTGTTTTCTGTGTGTGTGGTTTCTGGTGGTCAGTGTGTGTGTTTCTGTGTGTGTGTTTCTGTGTGTCAGTGTGTGTTTCTGGTGTGTTGTTGTGTTCTGGTGTCAGTGTGTGTTTCTGTGTATGTGTGTGTGTTTCTGTGTGTGTGTTTCTGCGTGTCAGTGTGTGTTTCTGTGTGTGTGTTTCTGTGTGTCAGTGTGTGTTTCTGTGTGTCAGTGTGTGTTTCTGTGTGTGTGTTTCTGTGTGTGTGTTTCTGTGTGTCAGTGTGTGTTTCTGTGTGTGTGTTTCTGTGTGTGTGTTTCTGTGTGTCTACTCCACTCTGCTCAACTCAACGGAAGCTGTGTTCACGGGGGCTCATCATTAGCTACAAAGAGACACTTCTGGGTGGCTGACTGGTCAGATAGGAGCACAATAACACACAGCTGCAGCCACTCAGTGGACAGGGTTAGGGTTAGGAAACTATGGTGTGTGGACAGGGTTAGGGTTAGGAAACTATGGTGTGTGGACAGGTTTAGGGTTAGGAAACTATGGTGTGTGGACAGGGTTAGGGTTAGGAAACTATGGTGTGTGTGGACAGGGTTAGGTAGGAAATATGGGTGGACAGGTTAGGAAACTATGGTTGGACAGGGTTAGGTAGGAAACTGGTGTTGTGGACAGGGTTAGGGTTAGGAACTATGGTGTGGGACAGGTTAGGTTAGGAACTATGGTGTGTGGACCGGGTTAGGGTTAGGAAACTATGGTGTGTGTGGACAGGGTTAGGGTTAGGAATCTATGGTGTGTGGACAGGGTTAGGGTTAGGAAACTATGGTGTGTGTGGACAGGGTTAAGGTTAGGAAACGATGCCATTACATGGAGAGGAAGTGGACAACTCTGACCTCAACCTTTTTGTGCTCCATCCACAGCACAACAGTACTGAACACAGACCTAATAATTGTGGTGGATCTATTTTCCATTTGTATCACTAGATCAACCTAAATGTAACGATTCCAAGGCCTCAGTACTAACCTTGCACTCCACTGAGCAGCATGGGAACAGAGTGAATTTCATTTTGACATGTAAAAATACACGTTTTAGCTGATTTCCCAGTGATTTTAACCGTGGCAAATTCTCACGCGATATTATCATATGTATGAGGGTGTTATGATTGATTTCATACGATATGTCACATATCTCTACGCACCGTGGGGACAGAAAACCCCCTGACTAGTGCTTTTCTCCTGGTGTGTTTTTTGTGTCCACACCTCTCCTGATCGGCATGAGAATACCACTGTTGATGTTGGCTAGCTGGTTGTGGGTCCTGGCAGAGAGGCTGCTGGGAACTCGGCAGCGCTGCACAGGGCTAGGTGGCAGTGTGTGTGTGTATTTGTATGAGTATGCATGTGTGTGAATGTGTGTGCGTGCGCGTCTGTCCATTTGTGTGTGTGTGTGTGTGTGTGTAGGAGTACAAGCCACTGTAGTGTTAGATATAGCCTGACTCAGCAGGGTCCTAAAGCAGCGGAATCATTAAACAGTTCATTCAGGAAGCCAACAGGTCATGACATCATTTCCTCAATGCCAGTCCAGGATGCAACAATGTGAGTTTGTAGTTCCACCACTGTTGTTTATTAAGGGCTTCTCTTACATGAAAACCTCCATTGTACTGTACAATATTCAGGTTGCATAAGATATTATTCACTTATTCCAAAACATCAACAATTAGTTGCTAAGTGAGTGAGCAGCGATTGATTTACAGTAATGCATCCACAACACATGGTGGCTGAAGGAATAGGCACGTTGCAGTTGTTCGTCTTTATCCCCCAAACCTTTCTAACTCCTAACTGTATCAAATCATGTTTTAGAGTAGTAAAGCTACACATATAATACAACGTGAAGGCTATGAGGCGTTGCACTGCAAAGCCCAACCAGCCAGCTAAAGCCCAGTTCCATAGCCTTTAGCTATTGGTTCCCCTATCATAGCAGCAGTAACACACTCTTTCTGCTCACGTCCTTTCAACTTTCTCTTCCGCTCCTCTCAGCAACACAACCCCATGCAGTACACCTCTGGCTCGCTGGAGCCAAGCGTCTCACACGCACACACTGTCACACAGATTGGTTTTCAATCTTTACTAATGACCTGCCACTGGCACTGAGTAAAGCCTTTTGTCGCACCTGGACTGCTGCCCAGTGATATGGTCAAGTGCCACAGAGAAGGACATAGGCAAATTCCAGTTGGACCAGAACAGAGCAGCAAGGCTGGCCCTTAAATGTACACTGAAAACTAACATCAATGACATGCATGTCAATCTCTCCTGGATCAAAGTGAGAGGTAATGGCATGTTGAACGCACTGCGTTGTCTGTTCAAACGACTAGCACACAGTTCAGACACCCATGCATATCCCACAAGACATGCCACCAGGGGTCTCTTCACAGTCCCCAAGTCCAGAACAGACTCTGGGAAACACACAGTAGTACACAGAGCCATGACTACATGGAACTCTATTCCACATCAAGTAACTCATGCAATCAGTAGAATCAGATTTTAAAAAACAGATAAAACTACTCCTTATGGAACAACCCGGACTGTGAAGAGACACACACACACACACACACTCTACACACACGTACATTTTAATATTGTTGTATGGTGGTATTGTACATGTTGTGATGTAGATATGTAGTGGTGATGTCATGTGATGTACTGTTTTATTGAGTTGTTGTTTGTTCATTTTGTGATGTTCCTTAATGTGTCTGGACCTCAGGAAGAGTAGCTGCTGCCTTGGCAGGAACTAATGGGGAGACCATCAGTGACTGACGTACTGTATCTCCCCCTGTCCATCAGTGACTGAGGTACTGTATCTCCCCCTGTCCATCAGTGACTGAGGTACTGTATCTCCCCCTGTCCATCAGTGACTGAGGTACTGTATCTCCCCCTGTCCATCAGTGACTGACGTACTGTATCTCCCCCTGTCCATCAGTGACTGACGTACTGTATCTCCCCCTGTCCATCAGTGACTGACGTACTGTATCTCCCCCTGTCCATCAGTGACTGAGCTGAGAGCTTGTGTGCGTATAGGGTCTCTCTCTCTCGGCACAGCCTCCCTTTGTCTGCCCTACACCATAGACCCGGGCTATAGGCTGCATCACATCAGAGTGAGTAGAGCTGTCACCCAGCCACACAGACACCCAGCTCATCAATCTCTCCTGACAACTCAGCCCCAGAATAAAGCCTCTCAGCCGGGGAGCAACCTATTCCCGGAGACAATTCCTAATCTGAACATAATCTGGTCATACAGTAGTAGAGTTTGACTAATGTTGTTGACGAAGGCTTGAAATGGTGGCTGAAACGTGTCCATTGTGACCGCTGATAATGCTCTTATCTATTAAAGTAGCTCAAACTTTATTAGCTGGCTGTCTTTTTCATAGTAATGTTTCAGTCCAGTTTATATATTATACTTCATACTATGTAGGCTAAACAATGAAGACTTCCACTTCAACTAACTCCATCATGAAAAGGGGCATAGATTGTCTGGACCATGAAGTCCACACCACCCTCCTCCTCCTTGTCTTGGTCGTCCATGGGAGAGCTTTCATCTCTCTCTCTCTTTGTGCAGACTGGCTGGCAGAACATCTCTTTGTGCAGACTGGCTGGCAGAACATCTCTTCGTGCAGACTACAGTGCCTTGCAAAAGTATTCATCCCCCTTGGCGTTTTTCCTATTTTGTTGCATTACAACCTGTAATTTAAATTGATTTTTATTTGCATTTCATGTAATGGACATATACAAAACATATACAAATTGGTGAAGTGAAATGAAAAAAATAACGTGTTAAAAACAATTCTGAAAAATAAATAATGGAAAAGTGGTGCATGCACGCACCACTTTTCCATTATTTATTTTTCAGAATCAATGTATTCACTCCCTTTGCTATGAAGCCCCTAAATAAGATCTGGTGGAACCAATTACCTCCAGAAGTCACATAATTAGTTCAATAAAGTCCACCTGTGTGCAATCTAAGTGGCACATGATCGGTCACATGATCTCAGTATATACAGTTGAAGTCGGAAGTTTACATACACCTTAGCCAAATACATTTAAACTCAGTTTTCCACAATTCCTTACATTTAATTCTAGTAAATATTCCCTGTCTTAGGTCAGTTAGGATCACCACTTTATTTTAAGAATGTGAAATGTCAGAATAATAGTAGAGAGAATGATTTATTTCAGTTTTTATTTCTTTCATCACATTCCCAGTGGGTCAGAAGTTTACATACACATAATTAGTATTTGGTAGCATTGCCTTTAAATTGTTTAACTTGGGTCAAACGTTTCGGGTAGCCTTCCACAAGCTTCCCACAATAGGTTGGGTGAATTTTGGCCCATTCCTCCTGACAGAGCTGGTGTAACTGAGTCAGGTTTGTAGGCCTCCTTGCTCGCACACGCTTTTTCAGTTCTGCCCACACATTTTCTATAGGATTGAGGTCAGGGTTTTGTGATGGCCACTCCAATACCTTGACTTTGTTGTCCTTAAGCCATTTTGCCACAACTTTGGAAGTATGCTTGGGGTCATTGTCCATTTGGAAGACCCATTTGCGACCAGGCAAGGAGGGCATTAATCAGGGCAACAAAGAGACCAAAGATAACCCTGAAGGAGCTGCAAAGCTCCACAGCGGAGATTGGTGTATCTGTCCATATAATCACTTTAAGCCATACACTCCACAGAGCTAGGCTTTACGGAAGAGTGGCCAGAAAAAAGCCATTGCTTAAAGAAAAAAAAAGCTAACACGTTTGGTGTTCACCAAAAGCCATGTGGGAGACTTCCCAAACATCTGGAAGAAAGTACTCTGGTCAGATGAGACTAAAATCGAGCTTTTTGGCAATCAAGGAAAACGCTGTCTGGTGCAAACCCAACACCTCTCATCACCCCGAGAACACCATCCCCACAGTGAAGCATGGTGGTGGCAGCATCATGCTGTGGGGATGTTTTTCCATCGGCAGGGACTGGGAAACTGGTCAGAATTGAAGGATGGCGCTAAATACAGGGTAATTCTTGAGGGCAAACCTGTTTCAGTCTTCCAGAGATTTGAGACTGGGACGGAGGTTCACCTTCCAGCAGGACAATGACCCTAAGCATACTGCTAAAGCAACACTTGAGTGGTTTAAGGGGAAACATTTACATGTCTTGGAATGGCCTAGTCAAAGCCCAGACCTCAATCCAATTGAGAATATGTGGTATGACTTAAAGATTGCTGTACACCAGCGGAACCCATCCAACTTGAAGGAGCTGGAGCAGTTTTGCCTTGAAGAATGGGCAAAAATCCCAGTGGCTAGATGTGCCAAGCTTATAGATACATACCCCAAGAGACTTGCAGCTGTAATTGCTGCAAAAGGTGGCTCTACAAATTATTGACTTTGGGGGGGTGAATAGTTATCCACGCTCAAGTTCTGTTTTTTTGTCTTATTTCTTGTTTGTTTCACAATCAAAAATATTTTGCATCGTCAAAGTGGTAGGCATGTTGTGTAAATCAAATGATACAAACCCCCCCCAAAAATAAGGCAACAAAATAGGAAAAATGCCAAGGGTGGTGAATACTTTCGCAAGCCACTTTAGCTGGCAGAACATCTCTTTGTGCAGACTGGCTGACAGAACATCTCTTTGTGCAGACTGGCTGAAAGAACATCCCTCTGTGCTGACAGACTAGACTGGCTGGCCAACAATAACTCATACTGTGGTAAGTAATGTGATCGCTGGAAGACGTAGCTAGCTGGATGAGTCTCCCTTCAGGCCTTGGCAGCCCACTATGCTGTGCATGGTCATCTCTGGCTGTGTCCCAAATGGCACCCTATTCCCTATTGCACTACCAGGGCCCACAGGGCTCTGGTCCAAAGTAGTGGACTATGTAGGGAAAAGTGTTCCTTTTGGGACGCCGCCTCTGTTTATACTCCATCGGACGGCCAAATGAACCATGATTCTAATTCACAGACAGTCTCTTCTTGCTCCTCCATCCATCCCTCGGCGTTCGCTCTCGTTCGCTCCAAGGCCTGATGACAACATCATCACAGGGCCACGCTCCGCATTCACCCACAACATCAGACACACTGAGACCGAGGCAGAGACTGGGACTGGAGACAAAGGAACATACACTACATGGCCAAACGTATGTTCCACTAGATGTTGGAACATTGCTGTGGGGACTTGCTTCCATTCAGCCACAAGAACATTAGTGAGGTCAGGCACTGATATTGAGCGATTAGGTCTGGCTCGCAGTTGGCGTTCCAATTCATCCCAAAGGTTTTCGATGGGGTTGAGGTCAAACTGTTGCCACAAAGTTGGAAGCACAGAATTGTCTAGTTGTATGCTGTAGCATTAATATTTCCCTTAACTGGAACTAAGAGGCCTAGCCTGAACCATGAAAAACAGCCCCAGACCATTATTCCTCCTCCACCAAACTTTACAGTTGGCACTATGCATTCGGGCAGGTAGCGTCCTCCTGGCATCCGCCAAACCCAGATTCGTCCGTCGAACTGCCAGATGGTGAAGCGTGATTCATCACTCCAGAGAACGCATTTCCACTGCTCCAGTCCAATGGTGACGAGCTTTACACCACTCCAGCCGACGCGTCGCATTGCGCATGGTGATCTTAGGCTTGTCGGCGGCTGCTCGGCCATGGAAACCCATTTCATGAAGCTCCTGCCGAACAGCTTTGTGCTGACGTTGCTTCCAGAGGCAGTTTGGAACTCGGTAGTGAGTTTGACGAACTGACTTGTTGGAAAGGTGGTATCCTATGACGGTGCCATGTTGAAAGTCACTGAGCTCTTTAGTACTGGCCATTCTACTGCAAATGTTTGTCTATGGAGATTGCATGGCTGTGTGCTTGATTTTATACACTGGTCAGCAACGGGTGTGGCTGAAATAGCTGAATCCACTAATTTGAAGGGGTGTCCACATAGTAGTGTATCTAACATGGTCTCAGATGGGGTGTCCGACTGTCTGCTCACATTATCACCATTAAGTACAGCCAAGTGAATCAAACCCGAGAATGTAGTGTTTGGTTGGGTGTATAAGATGGCGTGCATTAAAAAGATAAAGCACCAATTATGTTTTTATTGGGCGATACGGTAAAAGAACAACAACAAATGACTGCAGTGAAGTGAATACTGATACGGTGCCATGCCCTTAGACCACTATTAATTACAGACACTATTCTAAAGATAGGAATTTCTACATCAAGACACCTTCATACATCCAAACTACATGTGTTGTGGGAGGCATTCTCAATGTCTTATGTTACTCCCCTCCTTAAGAGCTGAGAGGAACAGGTCTTTAATAATTACCTAATTTGCATTCATATTACATTCTTTAATAGAGTGAAAAAAGACATGAGCAGTGACATAATTTCACCCGCACTTTGGCCCCGTCCCCCTGCTCAGACGATGCATGCATCAACCAATGGTTGTGTGCCACGTCATCCACTGTGCTGTCTGGCACCAGATTGCTATAACATATGTGGTTTGCTGATACGTATAACACCTATCTAGTTGTAAGATCTGGCATGCGTCTGCAGTCTGAGCAGAGGAACAGAACCAGAACTTTCTCTGCATGTTTGATACCCCTCCCCTATATCAGAAGTAGATTTCCCCCAGTCTCACCCTCCCATCCCTAGACTGTGATTGATGTGGACGGATGCTGAAGGATGTCCTGCCTGTATTCCAGGGGCGGGCTCAGACACCCAGGCCCCTGGGGGTAGACGCCGCAGGCTAGCCCCAGGTTTGGGTCCCGGCCTAACAAAGGCATCAAACTGGGCCAAGGTAATCCAGCCATACAACCAATCAGAATACAGTACAATGGCTATAAGTATGTAATGCACCAGTTATAAAGTATGCAGCGTTTTTAACGTAGATGCCATTGGTACGATGTATATAGAGTCCCAGTGTGTATTCTGTCTGAATAATGGGAGCTGCCTGTGTCAAGGGAAACAAATAGGTTCTCATGTATTACATGCTTACACATTCCAAAGAAGGTTCAGTTTGAGACAAGGCCAACACATAAGATAAGACATCCCAAAAAACATACAAGGTGTTTTCTCCTAAAATAGGGAGGTTTTAGTGGCTGAATGGTGGGAGTGAAGGGGGAGATGGTTCTCAGGATATGTGAGAATGTTCAGTGGCTGCATCAATACAGGCGCCAAATATGAAGACAGATGGAGGTATGTAAAAACAACAGTACAACACCCACATTTTTTTCACCTCTCTTTTCAGTTAGTTTATTTTTTCAATTGCTTAATAAAAAAATAATAATTGATGACCAACCACAAATTCTACAGCTCATCATCTGTGCACCGTCTGGCTGGTTGTCTAGCTCGCCTCCCTGGAGTAACCACGCCTCCCTGGAGTAACCACGCCTCCCTGGAGTAACCACGCCTCCCACCTCATTCCGTCTCCCTTGTTCCATCTCCCTCGTTCCAATGTGAATGAGATTCAAATGGGGGTGCGTTGCATTCAATAGTCGGGTAGGTCACGTGACCTAAAGGTCAAGGGTCAGAGGGCCCCGGGAGGCCCAGTGTCACAGATGAGGAAGGACCCTGTTGTGTTTGAGTCGCTCCTTTGCATATGGAACTGGAATCACCCAATAGCGTTATAGCATTGTTTCCAATCTAAAATATCATAGTAATACCACACTTACCAGGCAAGAGATCATCGGTATCACAATGGTTTCAGTCACTGAAAATCTAAACCCATTGATAAAATCAAAACTAAATGAACATTTTAAATACAAACCTCAAATAAAACCAAAAAATGAAATAAATAAAATCACCTCATAGGTAGGCGCACACTTAGACGGATGGGTTTGTATAGATCTCCCAATTGATTATATATTTTTAAATTCAAGACCCTCCTATTGACTTGGGTGTGTGACTACCTTAAAGATTTGGATTCTTGATGCAAGACAGAAAATAAATCACACAAAACTGCCCAGAGAGATTCAATTCAATGGGAAATCATCAGGAGCTAGTAACACTAGTAGTACTAGGACTGACAGACTGCCCCAGACAGAGCAGTTGATTCAACATGAGCTGAAGCCATAGTAAGAACACATGGAAAGGTCACCTCCTATCCACACAACCCCAACCCTATACAACCCTATAGCTAATCATCATCGGTGCGTCCCAATAACATCTCCTTTCTCCTGAAGTGTACACTCGTTCACTACCTCCCACAAATCTAAAAGCATTGGATTGGTGGATGTATGGGCTAGATCATAGCTCTTATACCAGTCATTTCCTTTAAAATCAGTGGAGGGAAGTGAACAAGTGCACACTTTGGGAGGAATGATCAATAATTAGGACGTAACCATAGTCACTGTTTGCACCATGCCCCCCCTAGCGCTCGCTCTGTTGTCTTAAACACTGGTATATACTGTATAGTGGATTACATATAGCCCATCAAATGACAGAATAATGATTGGGTTGGTATACGTCAATATCGTGGTAAACACATTTTCAGAAGCCAGCGTAATGCAAATCACATACTAGCTACCTACATTATCTCATAAAAAGACATTTTTTTTATAATCTGTAAAATAACACAGAATATAAGGAAAGATTTCATCATCATACGAAGACTTGCAAAATGGCTGCTTGAACAGGAGGAAGCAGTTTTTATCATGCTCTTTTCATCCTCCTCTGAAAGGAGCTACATTTAATTTTGCAGGAAATTATAAACTCAAATTCGGTGACTCAGTCTCGGCAACCACTCTCTATCTCTTAGCCTTCTCTTTCAAAACAACAAGGACGCAACTCTATAAATGTAGTATTATAGTTAACAAGGCCACTAGTCTGGCGGACTTCAAACCAAATCACTTCTATGATTCTTCCTTCTAACCAAACCTTCCCTCTTAGTCTAGTCAACCAACCTCTCAGACCTACTGAGGATCTTTTAATGCAAGTACCCATTACCACTGTTAAAATGTGTTTGCTATTTTATCTTTTTGATAAAATAATCGCCTTAAAACCGTGCAAAACAAATCAAACCTGTGCAATAGGTCTACCCTAAAATATTCCATAATCATACATATATATTTTTTACACCTGATTTAAAAGAAATAATATAATAATAATGATGATGACAGTAATAATATTAATACAGAAGGTAACACAAGCATGGACAAGCACGGCTTGACAGAGGAAATTAAACCCCTCCCAAAAGGACAATGACAACAAAGTCGCTTGATGCTTCTCTGTTTGCTGCAAGTCTCCCCCACAGCAGCCCCACGACGGACCAAGTGCCCCCTCTGTCGGGGGCCTGGCTGGGTTAGGGTTAGCCTGGGTTGGAGGATGGGTTGGCCTGTGTGTGTCTTGCAGCCAGCACACTGAGTCTTCTTCCAGTAGCCATCTGCCAGCAAGCCAGCCAGCCAAAACAGGCCAGGCCCAGTGTCCCAGTGTCCCAGCCACACAAAGGGCCTCTGGCAGGGGACAAAAGCAGGCCTGTCCATGTGACCTGGCCCAGAATGGGGAGGGAGGGCCGCCTGGGGGGGGAGGGAGGGCCGCCTGGGGGGGGGAGGGAGGGAGGGAGGGAGGGTTGGGTAGGGAGGGTCGCCTGGGGGGGGGGGAGGGAGGGCCGCCTGGGGAGGGAGGGTTACCTGGGCAGGGATGGAGGCCTGGGGAGAGAGGGAGGCCTGGAGAGGGGACACCCCAGAGGGAGGCATGGTCCCCCAGCCAGCCAGCCACACAGGCCCCGGGGTGGAAGGGGTCTCGGTCTAGGGCTGAGAGGAGGAGGAGAGACAGAGGACAAAGAAACAGATAGGAGGGCGGGTGGTTGGCACACAAGCACAAAAGAGATAGAGAATGAAGTCCGTCTGGACACCCCCTTCTCTTTTTAACCTCTGAGGAGACCCTCTGTTCCCCAGAGACAGGCGGCTGATGCCCGACCCTGTCCCCCACAAACCCCTCCCTCTCCGCGCCTCACCACCACTCTTTGTTCTCCTCCCCTCTCAATAGCCACAGCCACACCCCCACCGTTGGAGCAGGCAGCATGGCCACAGCCACACCCCCACCGTTGGAGCAGGCAGCATGGCCACAGCCACACCCCCACCGTTGGAGCAGGCAGCATGGCCACAGCCACACCCCCACCGTTGGAGCAGGCAGCATGGCCACAGCCACACCCCCACCGTTGGAGCAGGCAGCATGGCCACAGCCACACCCCCACCGTTGGAGCAGGCAGCATGGCCACAGCCAGTCTTTTTAGTTCTGTGTTTAGTGTTTGTCTTGTTTATGCATGGTTTCAAGTCTGTCCGTCTGTCCGTCTTGCCACTTGTCCCATCCCCAAACCGTAACCTAAACCCCGACGGCCTCCTAGCCGTCAACCCAGTTCAGGCCTCCCTGTGTCAGACAAGTGGACCTTTTATTTAACCAGGAAGTCTTTTGAGATAAAATGTATTTTTCAAGAGAGACCTGAAGACCTGTGAGCCTAGAGCCTGGGTCTGGGGCCTGGAGCCTGGGTCTGGGGCCTGGAGCCTGGGTCTGGGGCCTGGAGCCTGGGTCTGGGTCTAGGCCTGGAGCCTGGGTCTGGGCCCTGGGCCTGGAGCCTGGGTCTGGGGCCTGGAGCCTGGGTCTAGGCCTGGAGCCTGGGTCTGGGTCTAGGCCTGGAGCCTGGGTCTAGGCCTGGAGCCTGGGTCTGGGCCTGGAGCCTGGGTCTAGGCCTGGAGCCTGGGTCTGGGTGGCTAGGTGGTGGTGAGCTTCTGAATGGTCCTGTTGTAGTACTGTGTGGTGAGGGCCTCCAGAGGGGTCCAGTGGTGGGCGTGGAGCTCAATGACCTCCATGAGGAGGGAGCGGGTCAGCTGGGACTCGGCCGGACACAGCATCTTGTCCCTGGCTGTGGCAAGGAGCTCCGTCATCATCTCTGGAAGCTGCTCCTCCAGGAGACGACCTGTAGACTGCAGCTGGAGGAGAAGAGGGAGGGAGGAAGGAGGAGAGTAAGAGGAGGAGAGGGAGGGGGGTTAGGAGGTGGAGAGAGGTGAGTCAGGGGTTACGTCTAGCCATCTGAATATTAAGCAGGCTAGTCAGAAGAGTTGGATAGCTTCAGAGTGGGGGTGTCTGTCTGTCAGAGAAGGGTTGGATAGCTTCAGAGTGGGGGCGTCTGTCTGTCAGAGAAGGGTTGGATTGCTTCAGAGTGGGGGCGTCTGTCAGAGAAGGGTTGGATAGATTCAGAGTGGGGGTGTCTGTCTGAGAGACGGGTTGGCTAGCTTCAGAGTGGGGGTGTCTGTCTGTCAGAGACAGGTTGGATTGCTTCAGAGTGGGGGCGTCTGTCAGAGAAGGGTTGGATAGATTCAGAGTGGGGGTGTCTGTCTGAGAGACAGGTTGGCTAGCTTCAGAGTGGGGGTGTCTGTCTGTCAGAGAAGGGTTGGATAGCTTCAGAGTGGGGGCGTCTGTCTGTCAGAGAAGGGTTGGATAGCTTCAGAGTGGGGGGCGTCTGTCTGTCAGAGAAGGGTTGGATAGATTCAGAGTGGGGTGTCTGTCTGAGAGACGGGTTGGCTAGCTTCAGAGTGGGGGCGTCTGTCTGTCAGAGACAGGTTGGATTGCTTCAGAGTGGGGGTGTCTGTCAGAGAAGGGTTGGATAGCTTCAGAGTGGGGGTGTCTATCAGTCTGATGGACGGGCCTGGTTAGCTAGCTTCAGAGTGGGGGTGTCTATCAGTCTGATGGATGGGGCTGGTTGGCTAGCTTCAGAGTGGGGGTGGGGTGTTAGTTGTGGCAGGTAGGGGGCACGCTCTTTAACGTATGTCTGTCTCGGAAGGATGGAGTCCTCTCCTCTCCTCCCCAGCCCTCCTCTCCTCTCCTCCCCAGCCCACCCCTCATCTCCTCTGATCTCCAGCCCTCCTCTCCTCTCCAGCCCTCCTCTCCTCTCCTCCCCAGCCCTCCTCTCCTCTCCTCCCCAGCCCTCCTCTCCTCTCCTCCCCAGCCCTCCTCTCCTCTCCTCTCCTCCCCAGCCCTCCTCTCCTCTACTCCCCAGCCCTCCTCTCCTCCCCACCCCTCCTCTCCTCCCCAGCCCTCCTCTCCTCTGATCTCCAGCCCTCCTCTCCTCTGATCTCCAGGCCTCCTCTCCTCTGATCTCCACCCTCCTCCCCTCCCCTCCCCTCCCCAGCCCTCCTCTCCTCTGATCTCCAGGCCTCCTCTCCTCTGATCTCCACCCCTCCTCCCCTCCCCTCCCCAGCCCTCCTCTCCTCTCCTCCCCTCCTCTCCTCTGATCTCCAGCCCTCCTCTCCTCTCCACCCTCCTCTCCTCTGGATCTCCAGCCCTCCTCTCCTCTGATCTCCAGCCCTCCTCTCCTCTGATCTCCACCCTCCTCCCCTCCCCAGCCCTCCCCTCTCCTCCCCTCCCTCCCTCTGATCTCCAGCCCTCCTCGTCCTCTCCATCCCCCTCTCCTCTGATCTCCAGCCCCTCCTCTCCTCTCCTCTCCTCTCCACCCCTCCTCTCCTCTGATTTCCAGCCCTCCTCTCCTCTCCAGCCCTCCTCTCCTCTCCTCCCCCAGCCCTCCTCTCCTCTGATCTCCAGCCCTCCTCTCCTCTGATCTCCAGCCCCTCCTCTCCTCTCCTCCCCAGCCCTCCTCTCCTCCCCAACCCTCCTCCTTCCTCCTCCTCTCCTCCCCAGCCCTCCTCTCCCTCTCCTCCCCAGCCCTCCTCTCCTCTCCTCCCCAGCCCACCCCTCATCTCCTCTGATCTCCATCCCTCCTCTCCTCTCCAGCCCTCCCTCCTCTCCTCCCCAGCCCTCCTCTCCTCTACTCCCCAGCCCTCCTCTCCTCTACTCCCCAGCCCTCCTCTCCTCTCCTCCCCCAGCCCTCCTCTCCTCCCCACCCCCCCTCCTCTCCTCCCCAGCCCTCCTCTCCTCTCCACCCCTCCTCTCCTCTGATCTCCAGCCCTCCTCTCCTCTGATCTCCAGGCCTCCTCTCCTCTGATCTCCACCCCTCCTCCCCTCCCCTCCCCTCCCCAGCCCTCCTCTCCTCTGATCTCCAGGCCTCCTCTCCTCTGATCTCCACCCCTCCTCCCCTCCCCTCCCCAGCCCTCCTCTCCTCTCCCTCCCCCTCCTCTCCTCTGATCTCCAGCCCTCCTCTCCTCTCCATCCCTCCTCTCCTCTGATCTCCAGCCCTCCTCTCCTCTGATCTCCAGCCCTCCTCTCCTCTGATCTCCACCCCTCCTCCCCTCCCCAGCCCTCCTCACCTCTCCTCCCCTCCTCTCCTCTGATCTCCAGCCCTCCTCTCCTCTCCATCCCTCCTCTCCTCTGATCTCCAGCCCTCCTCTCCTCTCCTCTCCTCTCCACCCCTCCTCTCCTCTGATTTCCAGCCCCTCCTCTCCTCTCCAGCCCTCCTCTCCTCTCCTCCCCAGCCCTCCTCTCCTCTGATCTCCAGCCCTCCTCTCCTCTCCTCCCCAGCCCTCCTCTCCTCCCCAACCCTCCTCTCCTCTCCTCCCCAGCCCTCCTCTCCTCCCCAGCCCTCCTCTCCTCCCCACCCCAGCCCACCCCTCCTCCCCACCCCAGCCCACCCCTCCTCTCCTCCCCAGCCCTCCTCTCCTCCCCACCCCCTCCTCTCCTCCCCACCCCCAGCCCTCCTCTCCTCTGATCTCCAGCCTCCCTCCTCTCCTCTCCTCCCCAGCCCTCCTCTCCTCCCCCCCCCTCCCCTCCTCTCCTCCCCAGCCCTCCTCTCCTCCCCACCCCATTCCACCCCTACTCTCCTCTCCTCCCCCAGCCCTCCTCCCTCCCCACCCCTCCTCTCCCTCTCCTCCCCAGCCCTCCTCTCCTCCCCAGCCCTCCTCTCCTCTGATCTCCAGCCTAGCTCCAGGCTCTAGTCTCTAGTCTCTAGTCTGTAAACTAGGACTCTGGGAGTTTCAGACTCTGTTCTTAGCCTCTACACTACCTCAGAGTCACACTCTATAATTCATGCTGAGACAGAAGATTCCTTCACTACATCCAGACAGACAGAAAACAGCCTGACTACAACTGGCCTGGGCTGAATAACATACATAGTGTATACTGCATGCATTTTGTTCTATTCATATACAAAGGACCTATGTGTACCGTAATTGGCTCCAGTGAAGATGGGAGTGTATTGGTGTACAGGATAGAATATGAAGAGTACATACCTCCATAGAACAGCAGAGGACTGCATCCTCCTTAACCTCCGGAGACTGCAGCAGCTGCAACAAACAGAGATAGCAGAACAGATATGATGAGAGATACAGTATTTGTATATTCTTTATTTATGTCTAGAGCTCAGAATAAAGCTGCAGAGTGTTGGAGTTACAAAGATACACCCACAGCAGAGATGGGTACTGTACTGTACTGTACTGTTCTGTTACTATTCTGTTACTGTTCTGTATGACGAGTGTTTGTCTCTTTTCCCTGCCGGGGTTTTAATGACAAACAGGGGCAGCTCTTTTTCTTTCAGCCCAGGGGAAAGAGGGGAAAGAGAAAAAAGAGGGGAAAAGGAAAAGAGACACAGAGAGAGAGGCCCCGAGAGGGGAGGAGGGAGAGAGGGGACAGGGAGACAAAACACAGAGAGACAGAGGAAAAAGAAAGAGAGACAAAGGGGGAAGAAAAAAAGAGAAAAGAAAAGAAAGAGAAGAACACACAGAGAAAAATTCTGAGGGGAATTTTTAAATTTTTAAATATTTTGTTTTTTTAACTTTTTTTTACATTACTTCCCGGGGTTTTTGGGAAATGTAACAAAAAACGTTTCCCATGCCAATAAAGCCCAAATGAATTGAAATTTGGAAATTGAATTGAAGAGAAAAAGAGGGGAAGAAAGGAGAGAGAGAGAGGAGAGAAAAAAGAGAGGGGAGGAGAAAAAACCACCGGACAAAGAAGAGGACAACCGCAGAAAAAAGACAAAAAGGAACCGAGAAAGAGACAGAAGGGGAGAAGACAGACCAGAAAAGATGAGAGAGAGGGAGGAGACAAAACAAGAGAGAAAATGAGAAAATGGGATAAGAGAAAAGAGAGACCAAAGAGAAAGAGGAGAGAGAGAAAAACAACACCAGAAAAAGAGAGAGAAAAAAGAAAAAAGAAAAAGAGAGGAATAAGAGAAAAAAAGAGACAACCAACAAGGGGGAGAGAGACAGAGAGAGAGAGACCGAGACAGACACAGAGACAGAGAGACAGACACAGAGAGGGAGACACAAGAGAGACAGAGAGCGAGAGAGCAAGAGACCTGGCTCTCAAGATAAGACAGGCTATGTGCACACAAAATGAGGTGGAAACTCCAGAGGGGTCCAGTGGTGCATGGTGAGCTACGAGTCATAGCAGGAAAATAATGGTGCATGGTACGTAGTGCTTAAGAAGAAGTGAGTTAAGTACGCAAATTCCATGCTGAAACAGTTTGCATCCCAAATGGCACCATATTCCCTATATAGTGTACTACTTTTGATCAGGGCCCACAGGGTGCTGGTCAAACGTAATGCATTATAAAGGGAATAGGATGCCATTTGAGACACATCCAGAGATATTTTTCCCACACTAAAGACCACTAAGAGTGAAGTGGTTGGTGCATTAGGTCTAAGCTGCTCAACCAATCCATGGCCAGCCCTCACAGAGACATTAACCTTTCACCTCTGGGGGATTTGTGTGGGTGGGAGCCAGGGTGATGGGGCCGCAGTGTCCCGGGATAATTGCTTTCCTAACTTAAACATTGCCAGTTCACCCAAACAAAGAGATTCCACACGGGAAGGGAACATCCTTCATGAGCCGTGCAGAGAAGAAAAAGAAGCAGAAGAAGTGTGGTGATTGGTCAGAAAACCACCAAGGATGAGAAGGTTGGGCTGTGGTGGCAGAAACAGAGGGTGACGAGCTATTTTGTGTCCCAAGGAAATTCATTTTGTACCAGAAAACACATCCTAATGTTGTATGTTTTATTTTGGTGGGTGCTTATATTTGTCCCATTTCACACATGTAATCACATGTAATTGTGCCCTTGCCAAGGCCCAAGGGATGAACTCAAAGCCTTGCTCTAGCTAGCTACTGGGCTTTATGAAACTCAAAGCCTTGCACTAGCTAGCTACTGGGCTTTATGAAACTCACAGCCTTGCACTAGCTAGCTACTGGGCTTTATGAAACTCAAAGCCTTGCACTAGCTAGCTACTGGGCTTTATGAAACTCAAAGCCTTGCACTAGCTAGCTACTGGGCTTTACGAAACTCAAAGCCTTGCACTAGCTAGCTACTGGGCTTTATGAAACTCAAAGCCTTGCACTAGCTAGCTACTGGGCTTTATGAAACTCAAAGCCTTGCACTAGCTAGCTACTGGGCTTTATGAAACTCAAAGCCTTGCACAGGCTACTGGGCTTTATGAAACTCAAAGCCTTGCACTAGCTAGCTACTGGGCTTTATGAAACTCAAAGCCTTGCACTAGCTAGCTACTGGGCTTTATGAAACTCAAAGCCTTGCACTAGCTAGCTACTGGGCTTTATGAAACTCAAGTCGGCAGGAGAGACTAGCTTGGTGTAACTATGTGCCAGAACAAACACACATTACGCCCCATCGGTAGAGATGCCTGGGGAGCCGGTAGCTCGCTTGGCACTAACCTTGGCATGTCCCTCAGGGTCGCCCCCTGGGCGGGGAGGTGAAAGCTGTGTCTATATCTGAAATGGCACCCTATTTTCCTATACAGTGCACTACTTTTGACCAGGGCCCATGGGTCACTACTTTCAGATGCAGGCTGTATCTCCTAGCTTGGCCCTAGCTCAACCCTGAGGGAATTACTTGGCTGCCTTCGAACAGATGGTCTGGGCCTCATCACTCCATACTGTGCCACGCTGCAGCACAGCGCCAAGACACCACTAAGCCTACCCTCCCTGAGCTCAGCTCCTGCAGTTTGTCTGTGTGCGTGTGTGTGAGTTTGTCTGTGTGTGTGTGTGCTAGAGAGAGGAGCATCAAACAGGATAGAGAGAGGAGCATCAGACAGGATAGAGAGGAGCATCAGACAGGATAGAGAGAGGACATCAGACAGGAAAGAGAGAGGACATCAGACATGATAGAGAGAGGACATCAGACAGGATAGAGAGAGGACATCAGACAGGATAGAGAGAGCAGCATCAGAAAGGATATAGAGATGACAGACAGGACAGAGAGAGGACATCAAACAGGATAGAGAGAGGACCATCAGACAGGATATAGAGATGACATCAGACATAATAGAGAGGAGCATCAGACAGGATAGAGAGAGGAGCATCAGACAGGATAGAGAGAGGACATCAGACAGGATAGAGAGAGGACATCAGACAGGATAGAGAGAGGACATCAGACAGGATAGAGAGAGCAGCATCAGAAAGGATATAGAGATGACAGACAGGACAGAGAGAGGACATCAAACAGGATAGAGAGAGGACCATCAGACAGGATATAGAGATGACATCAGACATAATAGAGAGGAGCATCAGACAGGATAGAGAGAGGAGCATCAGACAGGATAGAGAGAGGACATCAGACAGGATAGAGAGAGGAGCATCAGACAGGACAGAGAGAGGACATCACACAGGACAGAGAGAGGAGCATCAGACAGGATAGAGAGGAGCATCAGACAGGATAGAGAGAGGAGCATCAGACAGGATAGAGAGAGGTCATCAGACAGGATAGAGAGCAGCATCAGAAAGGATAGAGAGATTACATCAGACAGGATAGAGAGAGGAGCATCAGACAGGATAGAGAGAGGACCATCAGACAGGATATAGAGACGACATCAGACAGAATAGAGAGAGGACATCAGACAGAATAGAGAGAGGAGCATCAGACAGGACAGAGAGAGGAGCATCAGACAGGATAGAGAGAGGAGCATCAGACAGGATAGAGAGGAGCATCAGACAGGATAGAAAGAGGGGCATCAGACAGGATAGAGAGAGGAGCAACATACATGATAGAGAGAGGCCATCAGACAGGATAGAGAGAGGACATCAGACAGGATAGAGAGAGAAGCATCAGAAAGGATAGAGAGAGAAGCATCAGAAATGATAGAGAGAGGACATCAGACAGGACAGAGAGGACCATCAGACAGGATATAGAGACGACATCAGACATAATAGAGAGAGGACATCAGACATAATAGAGAGAGGACATCAGACAGGATAGAGAGAGGACATCAGACAGGATAGAGAGAGGATCATCAGACAGGATAGAGAGAGGATCATCAGACAGGATAGAGAGAGGATCATCAGACAGGATCAAGAGAGAATCATTAGACAGGATCGAGACAGCAGCTTCAAACGCTAACCACTGCTGTTCAGTAAACACACTAGGCTACAGTACGATGCAGTACACTGTGGTGCGCTAGGGTAGAGAGGCTGTTTTCATCAATGGCACCATAAACACAGAGAGCAGCCTGAAGGCTGTCATTATGAGTGAGCAACAGTGTGTGTGTGTGTGTGTGTACATGTGTCTTAGCCTGAATATGTGTGTCTTTGTGTCAGTGTCTTATTTAGCCTGAATAATGATTCACACAAAATGATTTTGCGTACAGCAGTACAAAAGTCAAAGCATTGAAATAAAATGTTCTGTCACAATAAAGGACATCGCAATTGGTGAACATTTACACAGCAGAATGAGGCATTGTGAACCAACAAACATTACTCTCTCTGTGTTGAACAAAAATAAATACCTTTACTACCTGTAGCCTATACCAAGTTCAATCCAACAAGTCTAACAAATCACTTTACAAATCTCTCTTCTTCCACAAAACTGTCTCTAGCCTTGTAGTACATAAATCCACAAACTTGCTGTATACCATTCACCATGAACCAACTCAAACCAATTTGCAACTCCCTCTCCTTCCAACCCCCTTTAACAAGAACAGCAGAGTGCTTTGCCTGCTTGTTCCCCAGTCAGTGGATGTTCTATTGTTTGGCATCTGACCTCCACTACGTTGTATTGATTAGGACACACTGTAGAAAAAAGTTTTGCAATGGAAAATATAAATTCACATTTCTTATTGGACAAGTTCAGGTAATCCCTCCCTGTTTCAGTCCATTGTCTTCCGTTTGGTGCATAATGAACACAATTCTGCTCATGAATGTAAAATGTATGTACTCACTAACTGTAAGTCGCTCTGGATAAGAGCGTCTGCTAAATGACTAAAATGTAAAGATGAACATAACTCTGCTCTGTCTGGGGTTATCTAATGAAGACAAGCAGACTGGAGCCTCACCCACGGGAGGAAAAGTGAGCAGAGGTCCTGTGTGTGTTTTCTCAGAACGGGCGCTGAGACAGGCAGCTCTTTGTGAGGAGGAGGGGTCCTTCCAGAAAGATAGGAATGATCAAAGAGCCCAGGGAAGGCTTGGACACTGTCTGGGTCAGCCTGGCTGGGAGTTAAAATGGTTCTGGTCAAAGGTAGTTCACTATATGGGGAATAGGGTGCCACCCAGGAAACCACCCAACGCCGCATAGCAGCCTGGCCCCAGCACAGAGCTTTGACTTTCAACTCATTTATTGTTTCATACAGGGGGTAAAATAGCAGTATCCGCACAGTCAAAAGGTATACAATGTTGAGGTGGTGGGGTTAAATTAATACATTTTGGACCGAATAGTAGGGATCAAAATATAATAAATGGTGCGATTAGAACAACAGCTCTTCAGTTGGCCGTTTGTATACGCGATGTAGGACCGGTTGGGTCCCGCTTTAAATGACGCGCAGCTTATAAAGGCATCATAAACACTACATAAATGTGTTATAAATCATCTATAACCATATGTCATGCTTTATAAAGGGTTCATAAATGTGGCATAACTGTGTGACAACCACCAATGTCAAATGTGACATAACACTGTCAAATATGACATAAACCTGTGCTTTATAACAGGTGGCATAAGCATTGCTTAGTAAGGGCCTTATAAATCATGTTAAATTGAGGCTTCACAAAGCATTTATTACCCTGTCATGCATCTTGGTAGAGCATTGCAACGGCAGGATATTGGGTTCGATTCCCGGGACCACCCATACGTAAAAATGTATTCACACATGACTATAAATCGCATTGGATAAAAGTGTCTGCTAAATTTGATATATTATATAATATTTCACTAAAACATTTCTAGGGTGGCCCAATCTCTTTGCCTCTTGGGTGCATAGTCAATATTGGACTGGACCTCCACTTCCCCCAGAACGCTGTGCTGCAGGAAGACACTCTAAAGTGCAGTCATGCACAGCAGAAAACATTGGACTTCAAAATCCGTTGAACTTCTGTTTTTTTCCAAAATTCTGATTTCTTGGTTTTGTTTTTCCAGGTTTCGGCTTTCATCAAGGTAAGTGTTTCTTGGTGTAACGTCGTCCCCAGGCTATTGCAAACACAGCACATATAAGACTGGGATATCAACCATTCAAACATGGCCTTAGTGAGAGTGACCATAGAATTTTATAGGAGTGACCTTACTGAATAAAGCATTTGTCATCGTCACAACACAGTCAAAAAGTCATAATTATTGCTAAACCCTGCCCATCTCCACAATTTATCTTCTTAAAATGTGTTTTTAAACCTAACCCTAACTAATGAAGGTATAAGCTGAACGTCAGTTAAAGCGGGATCTTCTCAATGTCTCTTAACTCAATGTATGTTCCCCCTGCTGCTGTCTCCGAGTGGCGCAGTGGTCTAAGGCACTGCATCGCAGGTTAAAAACTGTGCCACTAGAGATCCTGTTCGAATCCAGGTCTGTCGTAGCGCCGCGACCGGGAGACCCATGGGGCGTCGCACATTGGCTCGGGTTCCAGGTAGGTGGAGGGAAGCCGGCAGGATTAGCTCAATTGTGAGCTGCGTTTGCAACAGGGTTGATGGTTCGTTCCCATGGGGGCCAGTAAAAAAAAAAAATTATACTCACTAACTGTAAGCGCTCTGATAAGCGTCTGCAAAACAACACATTTAAAAAATTTAAAAATGCTGCGCCAGTCAATTGCAATACCGGATAAATGAAGGTTAAAAAAACTCTACCAACAACTTCTCTCTACTATATATTCTGTTAGGACAGACATTATCTAGAATATAGCAGTTCCACTGTGGGAGTTCCTGTCTATGGATGGAGTTGGAAGACAGGTCCATTTCCATCTAGGAGGTTAAGTGGTTAGATATATCTTTAACACACACACACACACACACACACACACACACACACACACACACACACACACACAGCAGGCCCAATTAAAGTGCCAATGAGCAGGCAGGCAGGGCAGGAGAGAAGGAGAACAGGCCTGGGGGCACACAGCTACACTACTCAGCCCCCACAGCTACACTACTCAGCCCCCACAGCTACACTACTCAGCCCCCACAGCTACACTACTCAGCCCCCACAGCTACACTACTCAGCCCCCACAGCTACACTACTCAGCCCACACAGCTACACTACTCAGCCCTCACAGCTACACTACTCAGCCCTCACAGCTACACTACTCAGCCCACACAGCTACACTACTCAGCCCTCACAGCTACAACTACTCAGCCCCCACAAGCTACACTAACTCATGCCCCACAGCTACATACTCAGCCCCACAGCTACCGACTCAGCCAGCCTTACCCAGCCCCACAGCTACACTACGCAGGCCCACACAGCTACACTACTCAGCCCAGCCCTACTCATTCCCCACCAGCTACCTACTCAGCCCCCACAGCTACATCTACTCATCCCACACTAGCCCACTTTTTTGTACAGTCGTCCCCCCATTTTAGGGACCAGAGTATTAGAACAAATTCCATTATACTCTTGTCTGGTGTGGTGTGTGTGTGTGTGTGTGTGTGTGTGTGTGTGTGTGTGTGTGTGTGTGTGTATATACAGTACCAGTCAAAAGTTTGACACCTACTCATTCCAGGGTTTTTCTTTATTTTTACTATTTTCTACATTGTAGAATAATAGTGAAGACATCAAAACTATGAAATAACACATATTGAATCATGTAGTAAGTAATCATTTAGATTCTTCAAAGTAGCCACCCTTTGCCTTGATGACAGCTTTGCACACTCTTTGTCAGCAATTCGACCATGAAGGCCTGATTCACACAGTCTCCTCTGAACAGTTTATGTTGAGATGTGTGTTACTTGAACTCTGTGAAGCATTTATTTGGGCTGCATTCTGAGGTGCAGTTTTCTCATTTTTATTAGGATCCCAATTAGCTAACGCCGTAACGTTAGCTAATCTTCCTTGGGTCCCACACCAATTAATAAGACATTACAAACAATTACAAATTAAGACTTTACAAACACTTAACAAGTAGACAATACAGACAATTAACATACCTGACAGGTAACACATTCAACATTCAGTTGATGCTTTCTATTTCCTGTCCAATCACATGGTCTATCACATAAGATGGTCTTAGTTTTTTCTTAAAGGTTTATTTACTTTTTGCCTGAGAAATATGGATTGGTAAAGAGTTCCATTCAGCTATGGCTCTATATCTGAATGGAACTCTTTAACAATCCATATTTCTCAGGCAAAAAGTAAATAAACCTTCAAGAAAAAAATAACTATAATTAACTTAACCTCTGCAGCAGAGGTAATTCTGGGTCTTCCTTTCCTGTGGCGGTCCTCATGAGAGCCAGTTTCATGATAACGCTTGATGATTTTTGTGACTGCAATTGAGGAAACGTTCAAAGTTCTTGAAATGTTCCGTATTGACTGACCTTCATGTCTTAAAATAATGATGGACTGTCGTTTTTCTTTGCTTATTTGAGCTGTTCTTGCCATAATATGGACTTGGTCTTTTACCAAATAGGGCTATCGTCTGTATACCCCCCTACCTTGTCACAACACAACTGATTGGCTCAAACGCATAAAGAAAGAAAGAAATTCCACAAATTAACATTTAACAGGGCACACCTGTTAATTGAAATGCATTCCAGGTGACTAACTCATGAAGCTGGTTGAAAGAATGCCAATAGTGTGCAAAGCTGTCAAATAAAAATGGAATGAGTAGGTGTCCAAACTTTTGACGGGTACTGTATATACGAACACACACCCACCCACACACACGCTGACCCCCTGCAGTACCTCCACGCAGACCCAATGTTGAATATCCCTGGTCTAGTAATTAAAATTGCAAAGTTAACATGAAGCAGAAATAGTAAAACCTTGTATATTTATGGATTAACTTTGGCAAGTTACTAAATGAAGCGTTGTGTCAACAGGTTTCTTAGCATGTTGTGGCAAAACACCCCAGAGTTGTCTATAATCAAAAGATCTATTGATTTTAGATTCAAAAGCAAGTGAACTCCAAGGGTTTAATGTCATACCAGTTTCCCAGTTGGGTCTATCAGTCAACAAACACCAGCTGCTGAAGGGTATCTCACTATGTTCACGTGTGAGATGAATCCTAGGAAGGATTCCTGGCGAACTGCAGTAATTACTGAAGGCTTCTCATTCCTAGACTGTGCAGCACTGAGCAGCGGGACTGGGCATATAAGCTGAGACATCCCACATAATGACATCCCTGGAGACCTACTAGACTGACGGTTGCCAAGCTCTAACGTTACTTACACCACAGCCAACCTGCATATGTGGCACAATTCCTCAACCCCCCCAGCCACCCCTCCCCCTCTCCCTCTCCCACCTCCTTTCCCAGGAACACTGAAACACTGACAACTCCCAGACGTCCACAAACATTCCGCTCCGGAATCCTGTGTGAATTCCGACATCATCCATTAAGGCGTTGCCACTTTCCGGCCTATGACCTCTATTCTCATTGGGAGGCTTTTCCTAGTAATACGTAGCAATACCACAAACACATATCATTGAGTCTTTCATATCATTCAATCAAACAAGGCTTAGCATTTTCTTAACTTTTATAATTGTGGTTGGTGAGGCAGTTCCACCTTAAAAATACATATTCGAAGGCCATTCATTCACACTGTCATTCATTCCAGGATTTAAATACTTACAGTATATACCATACAGTCTAGTACCTACCTATACACCTGTCATGTAGTTTTTTAGTACCTCCAGAGATACACATTCAACACACCTAAACCTGCTCTATCAGTCCATAGACAGCCAGCCAGCAAGCCAGCAAGCCAGCCAGCCAGAACATATAGGCTACATCACACCGGGCCTGCGTTTGGAACGAGTGTAATATGTAATCTGACAGACGTACACTGCCAGTGTCTACTCCAACCTGGAGTAGTGCTCTAACAGCCATCAGCCAGACCAGTGGCAGCATGTTGCTCTAACAGCCATCAGCCAGACCAGTGGCAGCATGTTGCTCTAACAGCCATCAGCCAGACCAGTGGCAGCATGTTGCTCTAACAGCCATCAGCCAGACCAGTGGCAGCATGTTGCTCTAACAGCCATCAGCCAGACCAGTGGCAGCATGTTTCTCTAACAGCCGTCAGCCAGACCAGTGGCAGCATGTTGCTCTAACAGCCATCAGCCAGACCAGTGGCAGATGGTGCTTAACAGCCATCAAGCCGACAAGGGCAGCATGTGCTACTAAAGCCCGTCAAGCCAGACCAGTGGCACATGTTGCTCTAACAGCATCAGCAGACCAGTGGCAGCATGTTGCTCTAACAGCCATCAGCCAGACCAGTGGCAGCATGTTGCTCTAACAGCCATCAGCCAGACCAGTGGCAGCATGTTGCTCTAACAGCCATCAGCCAGACCAGTGGCAGCATGTTGCTCTAACAGCCAGTCAGCCAGACCCAGTGGCAGCATGGTGTCTCTAACAGCCGTCAGCCAGACCATGCAGCATGTTGCTCTAAACAGCCATCAGCCAGACCAGTGGCAGCATGTTGCTCTAACAGCCATCAGCCAGACCAGTGGCAGCATGTTTTTATTTTTATTTTTATTTTATTTTTTTTTGGGGGGGGGGGGAATGGATCAGCTTAATATTGCATATAGATTGTATCTTCTATCAATGTAATTGTCTGCATCACTTCCAATCCCCCATGTTTTTTTATTATTTTCTTATTTTTTATATATATACTCCCCTTATTACTTTTCAACCCCACCATCCCTTTCCCTACTTGGGAGTAAATTAGTGAACAACAATGCCCCAGGCCTCTACTTCCGGTCTTTACTTACTATCTACACCTTATGGACAGAGTTAATTTTACAATAATTCTATATATATATATATATTATTTTTTTGCTCCTGAACTTCTTCTAATCTCAACCTCTCCGATCATTTTCATGATGTCCATCCGGTTTGCTTCTTTATGCCATATCTTTCTAACTGTGCTCTTTCCCAAAAGCTCCCAACATACAACCTATATACTTATTATGGACACAGTATGCTTACATTATTAGCTATCTTTGTTATTATTTATTGTTATTTGTTATTAGTCCCATCCTTCAACTCCATTCAACACCTCCCATCTATCTCTTAACACCATCCATATAGGATTTCTATTTGCCATATATATTTCAACCGTACTGTGATGTTTTACAAAAGTTCTGAACCTTTCTATTCTCATTGCTTCTACAGATTGTGAATTAAAAATAAACATTTTTGCTAAAAGTATTATTATATTATTGATTGATTGACTATGACTTTTCAGATCACCCAGTAATGCTATCTGCAAGGTTAGTTCGAGGTAAATATTGCAATCCTTTAGCCATTCCTGGACCTGTGTCCAAAAACAAGCTACAATTGGACAGAACCAAAACAAATGATCTAATGATTCTGTCTCTTCACAGCAAAATCTGCAGAGCTGGGAAGATTGTATCCCCAATATAAATAACATTCTATTGGTAGCAAGAATTTTATATAATAATTTAAATTGAAAGATTCTAATTTTTGAATCCGGTGTCGTTTTGCGTGTCAGTTCATAAACACTATGCCATGGGATCGGTACGTCAAAGATCTCTTCCCAACTATTTTGCAATCTATATGGGACGGCTGTCAATCCTTTGGTCCTTAAGTGAAACTGATATACTTTTTTTATTTATCACAGTTTTCCTTAACCAATTATGTTCTTTAATGCAAAGCTGACAGACAAGTTCCTTACTTTCTCCCCCTTCCACTTTCCTCTTCCACTTTTGCGGTGAGGCTGCAATTATTTGGTTGTAATTTTGGGTAGAGCAGACATTTCCATATGTTTTTGTTAGCTGCATGTGCGACATAACTCCACCAGTCCTACCGATGATATCATTTACGGAGATTATACCTTTTTTAAACATTCTGTCAAAAAATATAGTTTTTTTGTCAATTAGTAGATATGAATTTAACCACAATAGTTGTTGCATTATTTGTTCTGTCGTTTCTGGAGGATTAAATTGAAATTGCAACCAACTTTCTATGGCTTGTTTTAGAAATAGTGACATTTGGGAGATTATTTCCTTTTCAAATAACTGAAAGTGAGAGGTTGTAATCTGAATAAAGGGAAAAAGGCCTTTCTTGAACATTGGGTGAGACAATCTTACTAATTTGCTTGAGAACCAGTTCGGATTTAAGTATAACTTTTGTATGACTGAAGATTTTAGTGATAGGTCTAATGCTTTAATATTTAATAATTTCTGTCCTCCGAATTCATATTCATTATATAAATATGCTCTTTTAATTTTGTCTGGCTTGCCGTTCCAAATAAAATTGAATATTTTTTTCTCATATAATTAAAAAAACTGTTTGCTAGGCGTAGGCAAGACCATAAGCAAATAGGTAAACTGGGATAATACTAAAGAGTTAATCAGGGTGATTTTTCCACGAATTGACAGGTATTTTCCTTTCCATGGTAGTAAGATCTTATCTATTTTTGCTAACTTTCTATTAAAATTTATTGAAGTGAGATCATTTATTTCCTTTGGGATATGTATTCCGAGTATATCCACATCACCATCAGACCATTTTATTGGTAAACTACATGGTAATGTAAAAATTGTATTTTTTTGTGATCCAATACGTAATATAGTACATTTGTCATAATTTGGTTGTAATCCAGAGAGGTTAGAAAATGTATCTAGATCCTCTATGAGGCTGTGGAGGGATTCTAGTTGTGGATCTAAAAGAAAACATGAATCATCTGCGTACAATGACACCTTTGTTTTTAAGCCCTGTATTTCTAATCCTCTGATATTATTATTGGATCTGATTTTAATAGCTAACATCTCGATGGCCACAATAAATAGATATGCCGATAGTGGACAACCTTGTTTCACTCCTCTTGACAGTTTAAAACTTTCTGAGAAATAGCCATTATTTACTATTTTACACCTAGGGTTACTATACATGATTTTGACCCAATTTATAAGAGATTCTCCAAAATTGAAATGCTCCAGGCATTTATATATAAACCCCAGTCGAACTTTATCAAATGCCTTTTCGAAGTCTGCTATGAATAGCAGGCCTGGTTTCCCATATTTTCCATAGTGTTCTATTGTTTTCAATACTTGCCTTATATTATCTCCAATGTATCTTCCATGTAAAAAACAGCATGCTGCTCTAACAGCCAAAACACACAATCAAGTCTACATGAAAATGGCTAAAAAGCAACAAATTGGAAGTTTTGGAATGGCCTAGTCAGTCCAGACCTAATCCCAATAGAGATGTTGTGGCAGGACTTGAAACGACAAGTTCATGCTTAAAACCCACAAATGTCACTGAGTTAAAGCAGTACTGCATGCAAGAGTGGGCCAAAATTCTTCCACAGTGATGTAAGAGACTGATCAACAACTACAGGAAGCATTTGGTTGGAGACATTGTAGCTACAGGTGGCACAACCAGTTAAGAGTGTAAGGGGGCAATTACTTTCTCACAAGGGAATTGGGAGTTGCATAACTTTGTTAATTAAATAAAGTAAGTATCCATTTTTCTTGTTATTTGTAAACTCAGGTTCACTTTATCTAATATTAGGTTTCGGTTGAAGATCTGATAACATTCAGTATCAAAAAAATATGGACTCGCAGGGAGGGAGGGAGGGAGGGAGGCAGAGAAGCAGCTCTCTCTCTCTCCTCACACTAGCCCCATGACATGTTACTGCATCGTCAATGGCTAGAAGTAGGAATATGGAGACTAATTACTAGCCTGGTCCCAGATCTGTTTTGTACTGTCTTTCACAACACCTATTGTCATTGTTTGACATGACATCAACTAGAAGTTGGCTATACAGCACAAATAGATCTGGGACCAGGCTATGATAGGCTAAATGCTGTACTGTCTGGTGGCTTTTCTAGTAATTGATTTCACTCTAACCATTCATCTAAACCCTCCATTCTCCTCTCACTGTCTGTTTTTGCTGGTCTGTGTCTCGAACACTTCTGCTTTCTCTACCGGATAAGCCCCAGATTATTACCGCGTCTGTCTGTGGTCTCTGGTTCCTATGGAAACGGACTGAGCCATTGTGACAGACCCCCTCCGCTGATGGGAATTGGAACTCTGAGGTGAGGCAGGTGTCACCGGAATTATCTTCCCCCTTTAGTTTTTTTTCCAATTACCCAGAGTGCTATGCTGTGCTGTGGGATGGATGGATGGATGGATGGATGGATGGATGGATGGAGCGGCCCTCTGAATAAGGAAGCTTTGTTATTGTAGCAAATTACTGGTTGAGGATATATCCACATAGCATGTGTGACACACCCAGTCACAGAGACAACAGTCTGTTCCAATATCCACACTAGAAATAATGGCCAGGCTCTAAGTGGTATTGCTAGAGTGGATATTGGAAGATAGCCAACATTATAGTATGTAGATTAGATGGCTACATAATTGAGCAGTGAGTAGAGGTGGAATGTCCGTGTGTGTGCTCAACTCTCCGAGACAGGTGTATATGGGACAAAGCAACACCCTAAACAGTTCTCCAGGTGGAGGTGTGTTAATGTATGGTGGTAGACAGGTGGAGGTGTGTTAGTGTATGGTGGTAGACAGGTGGAGGTGTGGTAGTGTATGGTGGTAGACAGGTGGAGGTGTGGTAGTGTATGGGTAGACAGGTGGAGGTTGTGGTAGTGTATGGTGGTAGACAGGTAGAGGTGTGTGTGGTAGACAGGTGGAGGGGTGTGGTAGGTAGGGTGGGTAGGACAGGTAGGTGAGGTGTGGGTAGGTGTGTAGTGTGGTGGTAGACAGGTGGAGGTGTGGTAGTGTAGGGTGGTAGACAGGTGGAGGTGTGGTAGTGTATGGTGGTAGACAGGTGGAGGTGTGGTAGTGTATGGTGGTAGACAGGTGGAGGTGTGGTAGTGTATGGTGGTAGACAGGTGGAGGTGTGGTAGTGTATGGTGGTAGACAGGTGGAGGGTGTGGTAGGTGGTAGACAGGTAGGTAGTGGGACATGGTAGGAGGTGTGGTAGACAGGTATGGAGGTGTGGGTAGATAGGTAGAGGTGTGGTAGACAGGTGGAGGTGTGGTAGACAGGTAGAGGTGTGGTAGTGTATGGTGGTAGACAGGTGAGGTGTGGTAGACAGGTAGAGGGTGTTGGGTAGAACAGGTGGTATGTGGTAGTAGGTGTGGTAGGACAGGTAAGTGAGTGTGATGTTGTGGTAGACAGGTAGAGTGTGTAGTGTTGGGTAGACAGGTGGAGTGTGGTAGTTGGTGGTAGACAGGTAGAGGTGTGGTAGTATGGTGTCAGGTGGTTTTGGTAGACAGGTGAGAGGTGTTGCGTGAGTGTAGGTGGGGGTAGACAGGTGGAGGTGTGGTAGTGTATGGTGGTAGACAGGTAGAGGTGTGGTATGTTGTAGAGTGTGTGGTAGACAGGGTAGAAAGGTGTGGTAGTGTATGGTGGTAGACAGGTGGAGGTGGGTGTGGGGAGTGTATGGTGGTAGACAGGTGGAGGTGGGGGTAGTGTATGGTGGTAGACAGGTGGAGGTGTGGTAGTGTATGGTGGTAGACAAGGTGGAGGTGTGGTAAGGGGTATGGGTGTGGTATGGGTGACAGGTAGAGGTGTGGTATTGGAACAGGTAGAGTGTGGTTGTGGGGTAGACAGGTGGAGGTGTGGTTAGTGTATGGTGGTAGACAGGTGGAGGTGTGGTAGTGTATGGTGGTAGACAGGTAGAGGTGTGGTAGACAGGTAGAGTGTGGTAGGTAGGTGGTAGACAGGTGGAGGGTGGTATGGTATGTGGTAGCAGGTGGGTGTAGTGTATGGTGTAGACAGGTGGAGGTGTGGTAGTGTATGGTGGTAGACAGGTAGGGTGGTAGGTAGTGGTAGATGGTGTAGTGTATGGTGGTAGACAGGTGGAGGTGTGGTAGGTATGTGGTAGACAGGTAGAGGTGTGGTAGTGTATGGTGGTAGACAGGTAGAGGTGTGTAGTGTATGGGTAGACGGGTAGAGGTGTGGTAGTGTTGGGTAGACAGGTGGAGGTGTGGTAGTGTATGGTGGTAGACAGGTAGAGGTGTGGTAGTGTATGGTGGTAGACAGGTGGAGGTGTGGTAGTGTATGGTGGTAGACAGGTAGAGGTGTGGTAGACAGGTAGAGGTGTGGTAGTGTATGGTGGTAGACAGGTGAGGTGTGGTAGTGTATGGTGGTAGACAGGTGGAGGTGTGGTAGTGTATGGTGGTAGACAGGTGGAGGTGTGGTAGTGTATGGTGGTAGACAGGTAGAGGTGTGGTAGTATGGTGGAGGTGTGGTAGTGTGAGGTGTGGTACAGGTGGTATGTGTGGTAGACAGGTAGAGGTGTGGTAGTGTATGGTGGTAGACAGGTAGGTGTGGTAGTGTATGGTGGTAGACAGGTGGAGGTGTGGTAGTGTATGGTGGTAGACAGGTGGAGGTGTGGTAGTGTATGGTGGTAGACAGGTAGAGGGGTTGTGTGGTGAAGGTGATGGTGGGTGAGACAGGTGAGGTGAGGTTGTGGTGAGGTAGGGTGGTGTGGTAGACAGGTGGAGGTGTGGTAGTGTATGGTGGTAGACAGGTGGAGGTGTGGTAGTGTATGGTGGTAGACAGGTGGAGGTGTGGTAGTGTATGGTGGTAGACAGGTAGAGGGGTGGTAGTGTATGTGTAGATGGTTGGTAGACAGTAGAGGTGTGTGTAGGGAACAGGTGAGGTGTGGTAGTGTATGGTGGTAGACAGGTAGAGGTGTGGTAGTGTATGGTGGTAGACAGGTAGAGGGGTGTTAGTGTATGGTGGTAGACAGGTAGAGGTGTGTAGGTGTGCAGGGAACAGGGTACTAACCTCTCTGAGACAGGTGTATATAGGACAGACCAACACCCTAAACGGTTCTCCAGCACTGGACCTCATGGTTCCAAACACCTCACACAGAAAGGTGATGAATCCCAACCAACGCTCCACGTCAGACGCCTGCAGCTCCACCCGACGAGAAAAGTCCTTCTGCAGAGGACAGAGACAGGGGTGAATACAATATTAACACAACACAAAGACACTGCAAAAAACAAACTAGGGCACAGCGTATAGCTTCAGCAAGTCTTTCTGTAGGGGCTAGAGACAGGAGAGAAAACAATGTAACTCAGAAGTTCACCAGAGTTGAGACTGAGATGTGACGCAGATCATATCTGATATCAACTGCTTTTAAAACATCCCTTACCATACCAAACCCACATCAGTCTACTCTACTCTACTTAAAGTATATACACTGTCATTGTGCAACTGGGTCTGGGAGGCAGAGAATCTGCTGGGAATGAATGATTCACTCATAGAAAGACACGAAGACAGCAAACACAGTCTCCTACAGTATGTTAACAAATAGCAGGCAGTCTTCTATAGGTCTTAAGAGAGAGAAGAGAGACGTTGGTTGGGTTATAGGGTGGAGTTTGGTGTCAACCCAACGGGGAAGAGTGGAACAAAAATGAAACTGTGTCTAAGCAGAGTTTGTGGTAATGAGGGTGGTAGAAGAGGTGGAAGGTTTGGTTGTTGTATGGTGTAGCCAGTAGAGGTGGGTAGTTGTATGGTGGTAGACCAGTTGAGGGGTAGTAGTGTATGGTGCGTAACAGGTGAGGTGGTACAGTTTTGTATGGTGCAACCAGGGTATGATCCTCCAGTACAGTTGTATAGAGTGCAGACCACCTAGGTTGTCCAGCAGTCGGATTGGTTCCCAAACACTCACCAGAAAGTTGTATGAATCCCGACCAGTCCAGTCAGATGGTGCAGTCCACCGTGAGGGAGAAGAGTCTGTTTGCGAGTACAGCAGTGATGGGTGATACCAATATTACAGACCAGTCCATTTGTCATGTAAACAAACCAGGGCCAGTGTATGGCTTCAGTAAGTCCTGTAGGGCCCTACGAGTCAGGAGGAGTACACCCAATTTGTAACTCGAAGTACACCGGGTGTTGAGACCAGTCAGATGGTGCCAGACCATATTGATTTCCCAACATCCCTTGTTGTCCATAACATCCCTTGTACCAGTACCATCCAGTTTATGTCATACCAGTCAGTTGTATATGCATACAGCCCAGTTGTTGTGCAATCGTGTCTGTAGGCGAGAATCTGATGGCAGTAAGAATGATTGCAACCATAGAAAGACGGCAGTACCAGTCCATAGTTCACTACAGTATTGTACCAGTAGCAGTCAGTTTCTATAGAGCTTTGCGTCCCAGGAGTTGAGGTGCAGTACAGTCAGTGTATGGTATAGGTGCATTTTGGCTGGTACATCCAAGTTGTATGGTGGATACACATCCAGTGTACGTGCGTAAGCATGATATGGTGTCCAATGAGGTAGGTAACAGCAGGATGGTGGTACCATGGTTATGGTGCTCTACCACCAGTTGTATGGTGCAGTACCAGTCCAGTTGTATGGTGCAGTACCAGTCCAGTTGTATGGTGCAGTACCAGTCCAGTTGTATGGTGCAGTACCAGTCCAGTTGTATGGTGCAGTACCAGTCCAGTTGTATGGTGCAGTACCAGTCCAGTTGTATGGTGCAGTACCAGTCCAGTTGTATGGTCCAGTACCAGTCCAGTTGTATGGTGCAGTACCAGTCCAGTTGTATGGTCAGTACCAGTCCAGTTGTATGGTGCAGTACCAGTCCAGTTGTATGGTCCAGTACCAGTCCAGTTGTATGGTGCAGTACCAGTCCAGTTGTATGGTCAGTACCAGTCCAGTGTATGGTCCAGTACCAGTCCAGTTGTATGGTGCAGTACCAGTCCAGTTGTATGGTCCAGTACCAGTCCAGTTGTATGGTGCAGTACCAGTCCAGTTGTATGGTGCAGTACCAGTCCAGTTGTATGGTCCAGTACCAGTCCAGTTGTATGGTCCAGTACCAGTCCAGTTGTATGGTGCAGTACCAGTCCAGTTGTATGGTCCCAGTACCAGTCCAGTTGTATGGTCCAGTACCAGTCCAGTTGTATGGTCCAGTACCAAGTCCAGTTGTATGGTGCCAGTACCAGTCCAGTTGTATGGTCCATAGGTCCAGTTGTATGGTGCAGTACCAGTCCAGTTGTATGGTCCAGTACCAGTCCAGTTGTATGGTCCAGTACCAGTCCAGTTGTATGGTCCAGTACCAGTCCAGTGGTGAGACAGTCAAATGTAGGAAGGCATCCGATGGTCGAAAAAAACATAATTCAAAACCACTAAAGTGGGAAAAGGTTTATAAATCCATTTAATGTTCATGTCTTAGTGGGCAAAACATTTGCATAAAAATACTAACCGTTGTGGGTGTTGCATGTTTCCTTCTTTTAACTTGGCTAATTGATAATAACGACACTTTATATCAACTTGACAATGAGAAAGTTCAGCATGAAAACATGCTGGGAAAAAACATTTAATTCAAGTTAAACAATCTGTGCAGAGCCGTCTAAACAGCTGAGGTTGATGCAGGTTAATGGTCATTATGCATTTATACAGAGATGACATAAGAAGGGAGATATAGGAGTTTAACATTACATGCCTGGCTCCTGTAGATGACAGAGAAACTGAGTGGCTGAAGTCTCAGTGTAGCGCTGCATCAAACACACACAAACACAGCTATGGATTGCACGCACGTACACACTCGGTGGTCGGCGAGCCGTGCCAGATGGGACAGGAAGTTCTCTGTTAGACGGGAGGGGAGGGGGGGGGGGGGGGGGGCGGGTTACAACGTGACACCAGGGTGAGGAAACAAGCCTAGCACTCGCTTCCTAAAAAGACAGCTACGGGCGCTTAGCACCCAGCCGACAAACCAAACCATTGCCTGGCTACACACACACTGAACACTGTAGGGACGTCAGAGAGGGGGAGAGGGGGATAGGGGGAGTGAGAGGGGGAGAGGGAGGAGATGGGGAGAGGAGGGGAGAAGGGGAGGGAGAGGGGGGAAGGAGGGAGAGAGGGGGAGTGAGAGGGGGAAGGAGAGAAGAGAGGAGGGGGGAGTAGAGAGGGGAGGAGAGAGAGGGGAAGGAGGGGAGAGAGGAGGAGGAGGGAGGAGGGGGAGGAGGGGGAGGGGAGGAGGAGGGAAGAGGGTAGAGAGGGGAGGGGAAAGCGAGGGGTGAAGGAGGGTGAGAGAGGTGGGAGAGGAGGGGGGGAGTGAGAGGGGGAAGGTGGGTGTAGAGAGGGGGAGTGAGAGGGGGAGAGAGGGTAGTAGAGAGAGGAGAGGAGGAAAGCGAGGGGGTGAGGAGGGTAGAGAGGTGGAGAGGAGGGGGGGAGTGAGAGGGGGAAGGAGGGTAGAGAGGGGGATGGGGGGAGGGGAGTGAGAGGGGAAGAGGAGGGTAGAGAGCAAAATCAAAAGTATTTGAGGAAGGGTGTCAATGATAAGAAGTTCATGAATAACATGGAGACATAACAGGCCCAGTTTGAGCTACTCCAGGAAGACTTTGCAGGCTCTCTCAATGCTGCCCACTCTCGAGTAACTCTGGTTGAAGGCCGACCGGGGTACTGCAGGCTGCCATTAGCAACTAAATTATCCTTATACCTTCTTTGTGGGATTTTAAAATAAATCGGTTCAAAGACATACATCTGGTGTAATAGAAGCGATTATTGGTTCCACTTATATCAGTACATTCGCAACAAACTAAACTTCTATTCGATCAAATAAGCCTCACTTAGCAATCACAGTTTTGGTTGACCAAATCTGACACTCTCATAGAGCTCTATAACAAAAATCTCCTGTTGGTCTGCTTATGGCTGTATTCTTGCGTGGACAGATTTTGACAGGAGTGGAGCCTCTCGCTTCGCCTCTTCCTCTCTGGTGAGACTGAATCTCTGGTCTCGTCGCTAACACTTGAAGCAAACTCAAACTATCATTGAAAAACAAAGCAGGGTAATTTCGACCAACTTCTATGCAGTGCTGTGGGCTTCTAAAAATGCTTCTTTCAGCACTTCACTTACAGTGCATTCGGAAAGTATTCAGACCCCTTGACTTTTTCCACATTTTGTTACATCACAGCCTTATTCTAAAAATGATTAAACGTTTTTTATCTACACACAATACCCCATAATGTCAAAGCAAAAACAGGTTTTTAGAAATGTTTCCTTTGGCAGTAATTACAGCCTCAAGTCTTCTTGGGTATGACGCTACAAGCTTGGCACACCTGTATTTGTGGAGTTTCTCCCATTCTTCTCTGCAGATCCTCTCAAGCTCTGTCAGGTTGGATGTGGAGCGTCGCTGCACAGCTATTTTCAGGTCTCTCCAGAGATGTTTGATCTGTTTCAAGTCAGGGCTCTGGCTGGGCCACTCAAGGACATTCAGAGGCTTGTCCTGAAGCCACTCCTGCATTGTCTTGGCTGTGTGCTTAGGGTCGTTGTCCTGTTGGAAGGTGAACCTTCGCCCCAGTCTGAGGTCCTGAGCGCTCTGGAGCAGGTTTTCATTAAGGATCTCTCTGTACTTTGCTCTGTTAATCTTTCCCTTGATCCTGACTAGTCTCCCAGTCCCTGCCGCTGAAAAACATCCCCAGAGCATGATGCTGCCACCACCATGCTTCACTGTAGTTACCTCCAGACGTGACGCTTGGCATAAAAAAAAAAGGTTCTCCCATCTCCACAGAGGAACTCTGGAGCTCTGTCAGTGAGACCATCGGGTTCTTGGTCACCTCCCTGACCAAGGCCCTTCTCCACCGATTGCTCAGTTTGGCCGGGCGGCCAGCTCTTGGTGGTTCCAAACCTCTTCCATTTAAGAATGCTGGAGGCCACTGTGTTCTTGGGGACCTTCAATGCTGCAGACATTTTATGGTACTCTCGATGGACAATTCGTTCGACCTCATGGCTTGGTTTTTGCTCTGACGTGCACTGTCAACTGTGGGACCTTATATAGACAGGTGCGTGCCTTTCCAAATCATGTCCAATCAATTGAATTTGGAAGAAAATGAACGAGGGAGACAAACAGAGAGGAGGAGTGCAGTGACGCAGCAGATGGGTTAACATTCTGCCAGGCACGTCAGCCATAGAGAGCCGGCGGGGGGGGGGGGGGGGGGGGGGGGGGGGGTGAGAGAGAGTGTAAGCGAGAGAGCGAGTAAGAGACAGAAAGAGAGAGAGAATGAGAGCGAAAGAGCTCCCAGACTGTGTCTGCAATGGTGGTGACACCCAGGCAGGGAGGAAGGCGCTGGGCCATAATGTAGGCAGGACAGACGTGGGTGGGAGGAGACATTATCTGGAGAGGCTGGACGTATGTCAACCCCCTCAGGCTGTGACCTCGCAGAACCTTCATTAGCTGTGACATTTACCCCACGTCACCAATTATGACCATCCACACTCACACACTGAGATAGACACCACTCACAGTCACTGTCTGTCTGACAGACAGGTACGCATGTACGAACCCCACACCACCCTCCCCGTCTCCCATCTCTCCCTCTCCTCTCACCTGTAACATATTGAGCAGCAGTGACCTAAACTTGGTCCCCTCCACCATAAAGAGGGCCATCTTGTCACAGAGCCTGGCAGCGGTAGCAGCAAAGCTCCTGTCGCTGAGGGCCTTGCCGTAGATGGTGCTGACTATCTGGTCCAGGGTCTCCTCTGACTGGGCCGAACTCTGGGCCTCTTCCATGAAGGAGCTGAGTTGGCCGTCCACCCCAGCTCTGTTGTTCCTCATGCTGTTCAGGATCTCCAGCAAGCGGTCCATGCGGCTCTGCTGGGGCCCGACCGGGGACACCACAGCCTCCTCCTGGAGAACAGCAGAAAAAAATCCTGCTCAATGGAGAATCACAGCCTTTCAGTCTAGAGCTAGTCTTAATGGTGTCCAGGAAACTGCTTAGTCATTAAAAACCACAGATTTTGTAATCATGTATTTGAGCTGACATATGAACAAACATGGTGCCTTTCTCTGCTCAATAGATGTTTAACCAAACCGCTTACACAGGGAGTAAAACCCCTGAAAGAGGAAATATGGTTTGACAACAGATCAATAGAATATGACATCATCAGTATGCTTCTTAACACCGTGTCAGTGAGTCTCCAGGGAGGGTCAGGTTGTTCTCACCATACAAGGCAGCACATAGAGCTATCCTTAATGAGGAGTATGCTATACTGCATGGGGAGGCAACCCTGGTCCTGGAGTGCTGCAAGGACTTCATGTTTTTGATGTAACCAACCTGGAAGACCAGGTGTGTTGAATTTAGGCAATCACTGAACTGATCAATTAGCTCAGTTGGTCAGGTGTGGTGCCTAGTTGGGACAGAATCCTGCAGTACCTGAAGCACTCCAGGAACAGGGTTGCCTACCCCTGCTATACTGGGTCTTATTCATTTGGCATCAAATCAAAGAAAGTGGACTGAAACAGGGACTACCTGGATTTATTCAATTAGAAGCGCAGTTTTCGTTCTCCGTTGCAAACCGTTTTGCTATGGTATGCCTTAATGAATACGACCCTGGACCCAAATGCAGACAGGGATCTGACTGGATAATGTCCCATGTTTCCCCCCATTTAGCTAAATTCCTCTCTCTGGTTGTGTTCCAAATTACACCCTATTCCCTATATAGTGCACTACTTTTGACTAGAGCCTATAGGGGCCCTGGTCAAAAGTAGTGCACTATATAGGGAATAGGGTGCCATCTGAGCCTCAGCCTGGGTTTCCCTCTAGATCGGCGTGTTTGAAGCTGTCTGTTAATCTCAGTCTTGTTGTTGCAGGCTGCAAGGGGGTTAGGAGCATCCACGTCTTAGATACTTAGGTTAAGAACTAAACAGACACAAGTAATGAGTTAGGCTACGAGAGAAGTTGACCCACAACAGCAGAATCTACAGACAAGCCACCACTGTTCATCTTTATTACATATATTTTTTTACCCCCCTTTTCTCCCCAATTTTGTGATATCCAATTGCGATCCAATTACGATTTTGTCTCATCGCTGCAACTCCCCAACGGGCTCGGGAGAGACGAAGGTCGAGTCATGCGTCCTCCGAAACACGACCCACCAAACCACGCTTCTTAACACCCGCCCGCTTAACCCGGAAGCCAGCCGCACCAATGTGTCGGACGATGGGCCAATTGTGCCGCCCTATGGGACTCCCGGTCACGGCCGGTTGTGACACAGAATGGGATCGAACCCGGGTCTGTAGTGACGCCTCAAGCACGGCGATGCAGTGCCTTAGACTGCTGTGCCACCCGGGAGGCCCCCACTGAATCCCCACGGATTCATTACTATGTGTGTGGCTGCAATGCGAATGTGTGTGTATAAAGGGGAGGGCATGGTCTGCCTAAGACTGATGGTGATTGGCAGACAGATAAGACAGTAAAGAGTTTTAGTTTACCTTTTCTTTTAGCCTCCTCCTCAGCCTTTCCTTGGATGACTGCAGCAGGCTGACTTTAGGGCCCTCGTCCAGCTGGCTGTCCCTGTGCTTGTCACTCCTCGTCGGGCTCTGGCCCTTCTCCTGGTCCCCAGGCTGGCTGGGAATCCCCTCACTGGGGCCCCTGGAGCTCTCTGTCTCCAGCCTGGTGCTGGTCTCCTCTGCCTTCACATTCTCAGTCTCTTTGGTGTTTCTGAGTGGTGCCGCCCCCCTGTTCCTGTCTCTGTCTCCCGTTGGGGTTGCCCCCCTGTAACTGTCTCCCATTGGGGTTGGCCCCCTGTCTCCCATTGGGGTTGGCCCCCTGTCCCTGTCTCCCATTGGGGTTGGCCCCCTGTCCCTGTCTCCCATTGGGGTTGGCCCCCTGTCCCTGTCTCCCATTGGGGTTGGCCCCCTGTCCCTGTCTCCCAATGGGGTTGGCCCCCTGTCCCGGTCTCCCATTGGGGTTGGCCCCCTGTCCCTGTCTCTGTCCCCTGTCGGGCCCCCTTGCCCCTGTGGTCCCTGTCCTACTCCCTGCCCCTTCTGGTTGTGGTGCCAGCGGCGATTCTGGCTGTAGCCGTGGTGGGGAGGTCCCTGGCGCTGCCCGCCGTGACCCTGGAACTGCTGCCCGTGGCTACCTCCACGCTGTCTACCATTACCCCCCGGCCCGGGCTGCTGCTGCTGGTCATTCTGTTGCTGATGGACCGGTTGTTGTTGTTGAGATGGAGGTTGTTGTTGTTGTTGTGGCAACTGCTGCTGAGGATTCTGGGTCTTCCTGTCTCCTCCTCCACCCGGAGGTCTCTGCTGCTGCTGTCTCCTGTAATGAGAGGAGCAGGGAGATTCTGTTACCCATGGGGCAAAGCGTGACGCGATGACGCCCGGGCTACTCTCTCTGGCAAGCCTGAACCAAGCCAGCCACCCCTGTCACCCAGTCACAGTGCCATGGCCGAATCCACGTCCATCTGTTCTGTTCAGCCCTATGACACCATCACTTCCTCTCTCTGCCTGTTCTCTGTTGACCGTCTATTGTAACACAGTCCCACTGTCTCTGTCTGACTGTTCTAACACACCTGGCCTCCCCTAGCACAGATCTACCAGAGCCTGCTTTCACAGAGGATAGACAGTAATGATACAACCCAACAACACAGAACTAATGGAAAAACAGACACTAATGATACACCCAACAACACAGACACTAATGATAACCCAACAACACAGACACTAATGATACACCCAACAACACAGACCTAATGATACAACCCAACACACAGACCACTAATGATACAACCCAACAACCACAGACACTAATGATACAACCCAACAACACAGACACTAATGATACAACCCAACACAGACACTAATGATACAAACCCAAAAACACACACCAATGATAAAACCCAACACACAGACACTAATGATACAACCAACACACAGGACTAGGATTAAACCCAACAACACAGACACAATGATACAACCCAACAACGGGACACTAATGATCAAACCAAAACACAGCACTTAATGATATAACCCAACAACCAGACACCAATGATCACCAAACACGGACACTAATGATACAACCCAACAACCAGACACTAATGATACAACCCAACAACACAGGACACTAATGATAAAAACCCAAAAAAACAGACACTAATGATACAACCCAACAACACAGACACTAATGATACAACCCAACAAACAGACACTAATGATATAACCAACAACACAGGCACTAAGATATAACCCACAAACAACACTAATGATACAACCAGACATAAAACAAAACACAGACACTAATGATATAACCCAACACACAGACACTAATGATAACCCAAAAACAGACATAATGATACAACCCAACAACACAGACACTAATGATAAAACCCAACAAACAGACACTAATGATACAACCCAACCACAGACACTAATGATAACCCAACAACAAGACACTAATGATAAACCAACAAAAACAGACACTAATGATACAACCCAACAAACAAGACACTAATGATACAAACCCAACAACACGACACTAATGAAACCCAACAACACAGACACTAATGATACAACAACCAAAACAACACAGACACTAATGATAAACCCAACAACAAGACACTAATGATACAACCCAACAACACAGACACTAATGAATAAACCCAACAACACAGGACACTATGATACAACCCAACAACACAGACACTAATGATACAACCCAACAACACACAGACACTAATGATACAACCCAACAAACACAGAAAACTAATGATACAAACCCAACAACACAGACACTAATGATACAACCCAACAACACAGACACTAATGATACAACCCAACAACACAGACACTAATGATATAACCCAACAACACAGACACTAATGATAAAACCCAACAACACAGACACTAATGATACAACCCAACAACACAGACACTAATGATACACCCAACAACACAGACACTAATGATACAACCCAACACACAGACACTAATGATACAACCAACAACACAGACACTAATGATACAACCCAACAACACAGACACTAATGATACAACCCAACAACACAGACACTAATGATACAACCCAACAACAACACAGACATAATGATACAACCCAACAACACAGACACTAATGATAAACCAACACACAGACACTAATGATAAACCCAACAACACAGAACTAATGATCAACCCAACAACAGACATAATGATACAACCCACAACAAGACACTAATGATACAACCCAACAACACAGACACTAATGATACAACCCAACAACACAGCACTAATGAACAACCCAACAAACAGACACTAATGATAAAAACCAACAACACAGACACTAATGTACAAACCCAAAAAACACAGCACTAATGATACAACCCAACAACACAGACACTAATGATACAACCCAACAACACAGACACTAATGATACAACCCAACAACACACACTAATGATATAACCCAACAACACAGACACTAATGATACAACCCAACAACCAGACACTAATGATACAACCCAACAACACAGACACTAATGATACAACCCAAAAACAGACACTAATGATACAACCCAACAACACAGACACTAATGATATAACCCAACACACAGACACTAATGATACAACCAACACACGACCACTATGATTAACACCCACAACAGACACTAATGATACAACCCAACAACACAGACACTAATGATACAACCCAACAACACAGACACTAATGATACAACCCAACAACACAGACACTAATGATACAACCCAACAACACATACACTAATGATACAACCCAACAACACAGACACTAATGATACAACCCAACAACACAGACACTAATGATACAACCCAACAACACAGACACTAATGATACAACCCACCACATACTAATGATACAACCCAACAACACAGACACTAATGATACAACCCAAACCAACAAAACACAGACACTAATGATACAACCCAACAACACAGATACTAATGATACAACCCAAAACAAGACACTAATGATAAACCCAACAACAACATAACCCAACAACAGAAACTAATGATACAACCCAACAACACAGACACTAATGATACAACCCAACAACACAGACACTAATGATACACCCAACAACACAGACACTAATGATACAACCCAACAACACAGATACTAATGATACAACCCAACAACACAGATACTAATGATACAACCCAACAACACAGACACTAATGATACAACCCAACAACCAGACACTAATGATACAACCCAACAACACATACAATGATGCAACCACCCAACCAACACGACACGAATGATATAACCCAACAACACAGACCTAATGATACAACCCAACACACAGACACTAATGATACAACCCAAACAACACAGACACTAATGATATACACCCAACAACACAGACACTAATGATACAACCCAACAACACAGACACTAATGATACAACCCAACACACAGACACTAATGATACAACCCAACAACACAGACACTAATGATACAACCCAACACACAGACACTAATGATACAACCCAACAACACAGATCACTAATGATAACACCCAACACACAGACACTAATGATTACAAACCCAACAACACATACACTATGATACAACCCAACAACACAGATACTAATGATACAACCCAACAACACAGACCTACTGATACAAACCCAACAACACAGACACTACATTATGATACAACCCAACAACACAGACACTAATGATACAACCCAACAAACACAGAACTAATGATACAACCAACAAACAGACACAATGATATAACCCACACACAGACACTAATTGATTACAACCCAACAACACAGACACTAATGATACAACCCAACAACACAGACACTAATGATACAAACCCCAAACAACACAGACACTAATGATACAACCCAACAACACAGACACTAATGATACAACCCAACAACACAGACACTAATGATATAACCCAACAACACAGACACTAATGATATAACCCAACAACACAGACACTAATGATACAACCCAACAACACAGACACTAATGATACAACCCAACAACACAGACACTAATGATACAACCCAACAACACAGACACTAATGATACAACCCAACAACACAGACACTAATGATACAACCCAACAACACAGACACTAATGATACAACCCAACAACACAGACACTAATGATACAACCCAACAACACAGACACTAATGATACAACCCACAAACACAGACACTAATGATACAACCCAACAACACAGATACTAATGATATAACCCAACAACAGACACTAATGATACAATCCAACAACACAGACACTAATGATACAACCCAACAACAGACACTAATGATACAACCCAACACAGACACTAATGATACAACCCAACAACACAGACACTAATGATACAACCCAACAAACACCACAACTAATGATACAACCCAACACAACACCAATGATACAACCCAACAACACAGACACTAATGACACAACCCAACAACACAAACACTAATGATACAATCCAACAACACAGACACTAATGATACAACCCAACAACAGACACTAATGATACAACCCAACACAGACACTAATGATACAACCCAACAACACAGACACTAATGATACAACAACCAAACAAACACAAACACTAATGATAACCCAACAACACAGACATTAATGATCAAACCCAACAAAAAGACACTAATGATACAACCCAACAACACAGATACAATGATTAAACCCCAACAACACAGATACTAATGATTACAACCCAACACAACAGACACTAATGATACAACCAACAACACAGACACTAATGATACAACCCAACAACACAGACACTAATGATATAAACCCAAACAACACAGACACTAATGATATACACCAACAACACAGACACAAGGATACAACCCAACAACACAGATACTAATGATACAACCCAACAACACAGACACTAATGATACAAACCCAACAACACAGACACTAATGATACAAACCCAACAAACAGACACTAATGATAAACCAACAAACACAGACACTAAGGTATAACCCAACAACACAGACACTAATGATAAAACCCAACAACACAGACACTAATGATATAACCCAACAACACAGACACTAATGATACAACCCAACAACACAGATACTAATGATACAACCCAACAACACAGACACTAATGATACATCCCACAACACAGACACTAATGATACAACCCGAAACAACACAGACACTAATGATATAACCCAACAAACAGAAACTAATGATACAACCCAACAAGACAGAAACTAATGATACAACACAACAAGACAGATCTGTCTTAAGCTATGACGAGGGAGGCCTGTTTGTTCTTATAAACAGTAGGTGCTTCCCCATGTGACTTGGGTCTCTGCTTCACTAGGAGATGATTGACACAACAGGATTAGGAACATTTGTGTAGAGAAGATATCCTGTTATCTTCATTAGCCTCAGACCAACTGGCACTTACATTACATGTCTGTATGGGATCTAACAACATATCAACCCCTTGACTAAAATGTAGCAGTTTACATTGTGACATTCAACTGAAATTTTTTTTTTTTGAACATGCCTCCTTTTCAACGATCACTATCAAACCATCATAAACACAAGCAATATATCTGAAACGGCCCTCAAACATCATTCTAACCCTTCACCAAAGCCCATCACATCCTGAACAACACAATCTTCTACTGCTCGTCTTTCAATTCAACACCACACCCACTCTACAGAGACATGGAAAACATGAAGCAGACCCACACTCAGAAAATCCAATAGCACATCAATTCTCTCCCTCTCTTTAAAGATTGGCCAGCCAGCCAGGATGTAGCCTGTGTTCCCAGCGCTGCAGTGATATGTAGCAAGTCAACCAGCCAGCCAGGCAGACCCAGCCACAGCAACGCCAGTCAGCCAGTCAGTCAGTCAGCCGGTTTCCAGAGCTGCAGTGATATGTAGTCAGCCGGCCAACCAGCCAGCCTGTGTTTCCAGTGCTGCATTGCCACTGCCTACCAAAACCCCCATGACCTACATTCCATTCTCTAGAGGAGCTGGCACCTACATGGCTGGCTCACTGGATCCACAGCTTTTCATTAGTAAACCATTAGTAGAATATTATGGGTGCTCAGTCCTCTGCTCTGCTACCGTGTTATGTTTCTCTGGGCTATTTATGCTATTACGGGGCTAGGCAGCACCCTGAGCTATGTTAGCGTAGCCTAGCGTAGAGGAGGGGAGTGTTGTGTGTGTGGTAGTACTGTGTGTGTGTGGTGGTTATTAAAACTGAAATGTGACAGTAGATATGAGGGTCACAGGGAAGAGGAGAGTTGTGGTGCCCTGTGTAACTGCAGCAGCTACTAGCTAGCTTCCTGAACCCAACATGTTTATATCAAACTATATTGAAACCCTCCGCCAGTCTAGGACACGCTAACAGTATAGAGGCTGTACATATCACAACAACAGTCCAAATATGATGTCTCCACAAATGTCGTATAATCTAATACACGCAATGAATGTTGTTTTGAAACACACTGAGTGTACAAAACATTAGGAACACCGTCCTAATATTGAGTTGCACCCCCTTTTGCCCTCAGAACAGTCTCAATTTGTCTGGGCATGGACTCTACAAGGTGCCGAAAGCGTTCCACAGTGATGCTGGCCCATGTTGACTCCAATGCTTCCCACAGTTGTGTAAAGATGAATGGATGTCCTTTGGGTGGTGGACCATTCTTGACACACAAGGGAAACTGTTGAGCGTGAAAAATCCAGCAGCATTGCAGTTCTTGACACACACAAACCGTGCGCCTGGCACTACTACTATAACCCCGTTCAAAGGCACTTAAAACTTTGTCTTGCCATTCACCCTCTGAATGCAGCACATACACATCCATGTCTCAACTGTCTCAAGGCTTAAAAATCCTTCTTAACCTGTCTCCTCCCCTTCATCTACACTGATTGAAGTGGATTTGACAGGTGACATCTGGTAGAGCACGGCGCTTGTAACGCTAAGGTAGTGGGTTCGATCCCCGGGACCACAATACAACAAAAATGTATGCACGCATGACTGTAAGTCGCTTTGGATAAAGCGTTGCTAAATGCATATTATTATTATTAATTAATTAAGGATCATAGCTTTCACCTGGATTCACCTGGGCAGTCTATGTCATGGAAAGAGTTCCTAATGTTTTGTACACTCAGTGTATATCAACGCAATAACGGACAATAACTGAATTTACACATCTCATTACAACTCTAATATAGAGCAGTACATTTTACAGAGACCGTTAGTTGTGGATGTGTTGGGTCCTAGTCTAGCAGAGGAGCCTTAAACCATGTCTGTCTGTCTGTCTGTCTGTCTGTCTGTCTGTCTGTCTCACTGATCTTCTGTCAGACGTTTGGTGACAAGGTCCCCGGGACGGCAAAAGGAATCTGAGCAATCACGTCTGGCCGCCTCAGCCAGACAGGCAGAAACACATTGCAGCAGGCATGCACACACAGACCTTACTTCACCCCTCACTTGCACAATAATTATGACCATAATCATTTATAGACTTTACATAACGTTTTTTTCCCCCAAACGAGTGCTTAACATAGTAAGGGGGATCCTCCCCTGACCCCCCTTTAACATGCACCTACCCACTCCTGTCCTCCTCACAGCCCAACAGCACTTAACCTAAGTAGCCGCCAGCCCTCCCTGCTCATAAACACATGCCCCCCGTGGTACTGACAGGCTCAGAATAAAGATGTTCTGAGGGCCCCAGGTTCCGACTGTGCCATTCTATGACTTTATGAGTGTTAACCCCGGGCCTGACCACGACCCCCACCCTCCCTGACACAGAAACATCTTGTGGGCAGATGCCTAGAGGCCTCAGCAGAGCTCCTGGTATGCCTCCTATGTGTGCAGCACTTGTCTATTAAAGCTGCGGCTCCAGTGTTTCATGGCAGAATACTCAGGCGAGGAGAGAGAAACAGCACATAGACCAACACTGTTTTTAGCTGAACAATCACCCAACTTACAGTATAAAGGCCAAAGACACACCAGAATAGCTTTTCAAGAGGTGTTCAGTGTTCCTGAGTGGTCTAGTCTCAGTCCTTGAGTGTACAGTGTTTCATGGTAGAATACCCAAGAGCAGAGGAGAGAAACAGCACATCGTCTAGTAGTCATTTGGATTCACCAAAGGCACAGAAAGTGGAGAGGTGAGAGAACAGTGTTGGATTAATGGACAATAGTCGGCATGCATAAAGACTGTAGGCGGATATTCAATAGAAGGTTCACAATGTGAAGAAAAATACAGTTGAAATGTTTTTTTATGTTAAATGTTAGACTCAGGTGCTGCCGTGCTGCTGCAGTTTGCGTTGAAACTTTCCCACAAAAGCCTCTGTCTGAACCCTGAGACATTCAGCTTTAATAACGCTTTTAACATTCAGAACAGGAGATGAAAAGTCAGCTTTTCTACAGACATTTTCCTTACCAAATGTTGTTGAACTTTTCTTACCTTGTAAAAGCACACGGTCACTGTCTGGCAATATGAAAACAGAGGGGGAACATTCTAGAAGTGTAATTTTCTGAAGCCACTTAATTGGTCAAAGGGAGAATTTCATAATAAGAGACCATGAATATGTTTTCCTAAACGGAATAAAACAGCATCACCTTGATGTCATTAATGGCTCTCTGAAAAGTAATGATCTATCAAGCAGGAGATCAAATAAAGTGCAAAATAATTCTGTGTACAACATTTACTGGGCTTTATACTCAGCTGCATGTACAACGTCTATGATGAATAAAGGTTCATAACTTTAAACGAGGCGTCAGGTAGCTTAGTGGTTAAGAGCGTTGTGCTAGTAACCGAAAGGTCGCTGGTTCTAATCCCCGAGCCGACTAGGTGAAAAATCTGTCGAGTGCCTTGAGCAAGGCACTTAACCCTAATTGCTCCTGTAAGTCACTCTGGATAAGAGCGTCTGCTAAATGACTAAAATGTAAAATGTCAATATTATAATAGGTCAACAGGCTACCTACACTAGGATGTTGACTATACTAGAATGGTGCTTCCGTGTACACATGGTTCTCTGTTGTCTGTGCACCCTGAGGCACTAAGACAGGAGTCAAGGTGAACGAGAACAGAGCAGGAGACAGGAGTCAAGGTGAACGAGAACAGAGCAGGAGACAGGAGTCAAGGTGAACGAGAAGACAGCAGGAGACAGGAGGCAAGGTGAACGAGAACAGAGCAGGAGACAGGAGTCAAGGTGAACGAGAAGACAGCAGGAGACAGGAGTCAAGGTGAACGAGAAGAGAGCAGGAGACAGGAGTCAAGGTGAACGAGAAGAGAGCAGGAGACAGGAGTCAAGGTGAACGAGAAGAGAGCAGGAGACAGGAGTCAAGGTGAACGAGAAGAGAGCAGGAGACAGGAGTCAAGGTGAACGAGAAGACAGCAGGAGACAGGAGTCAAGGTGAACGAGAAGAGAGCAGGAGACAGGAGTCAAGGTGAACGAGAAGAGAGCAGGAGACAGGAGTCAAGGTGAACGAGAAGAGAGCAGGAGACAGGAGTCAAGGTGAACGAGAACAGAGCAGGAGACAGGAGTCAAGGTGAACGAGAAGAGAGCAGGAGACAGGAGTCAAGGTGAACGAGAAGAGAGCAGGAGACAGGAGTCAAGGTGAACGAGAAGACAGCAGGAGACAGGAGTCAAGGTGAACGAGAAGAGAGCAGGAGACAGGAGTCAAGGTGAACGAGAAGAGAGCAGGAGACAGGAGGCAAGGTGAACGAGAAGAGAGCAGGAGACAGGAGGCAAGGTGAACGAGAAGAGAGCAGGAGACAGGAGGCAAGGTGAACGAGAAGGGAGAAGAGTGCTTTCTGCTATTTGGTTGGTGCTCTTAAGGGGGGGGTGCTGGACAGAAGACGTGAGGGCCCGGGAAATAAGTGGGGTGGAAAAGGATGGGAGTGAAGTGCTGTAAGGAGACGCAGGTGACCTAGTCTTGAACTCCAGACGGCTGTGTGTGTGTATATATATATACACAGTATCCATCAGCCTCTCTGCTTGGCCTCGTTGGTCCCCTCTCCTGGGGAGGTAGGGGGTCAGTTCAGTGTCCCTCAGTGTCTGATCAGTGTATAGTATTCTAGTAGGTAGGATAAAAACCTTGAGGGTGACGTGTGGAGTCGGTCTGTTAGTCATATACAGCAAAGACCCAGCCATGGGGATAACTCAGCAGGGACCTGTTCTGGTCTAGTTAATGAACAAAAGCATAGAACCATGAATAATAGATAAGTAGAAAATGACATGACAGAGCCAATGATCTATGCATGCCCTGGATTCTAACTTGCATATGGAACATGTACCATAGTGGTCCTTAGACATGTCTGGTTCATAGTCTAATCGGGGGTTTCTCCCATGAGTCTGATACTTATCATACCGTGTGTGTGTGTGTGTGTGTGTGTGTGTGTGTACTTTCCATCCGGATAAAGAGGTTAATAAAAACTTTATAAAGACCACATCCCTTCTCTCTCCTCCGCCCCTATCCACCCCCCCTTCTCCCCTATACCTCCTCTCCTTCTGTCTCCCTCATCCTCCCCTCTCCTCCCCCATCCCCCCTCCCCTCTCCCTCTACTTTACCTGGTACTGACTAGTCGTTTCCCCCCTGGCGGCAGCAGCACGGTTAGGCATAGATGGTCCTGGATGATGTGGTGCACGCCTCTAAAAGCAGCATTACAGTGTGTTGGAATGGAGGATGATCCAGGATGGGGAAACAAGGGCGGACACAAAGCAAGAGGGGAGGGAGGAGGAGGAGATGGGAGGGGGAGGGGAGGGGAGGGAAGGGGGAGCGGAGGAGAGGGAAAGAGAGGGGGAGGGAAGGGGGAGGAGGAGGGGAGGGAGATGGGGAGGGGGAGGAGATGGGGAGATAAGGGGGAGCAGAGGAGAGGGGAGAGGAGGAGGAGGGGAGGAGAAGGGGGAGGGAAGGGGGAGGAGATGGGATGGAAGGGGAGGGGGAGGAGATGGGGAGGGGGAGGAGATGCACAACAACACAACTACATATTTAATTACACACTTCTACAACAATTCTACATGGCAACTAAAAAGTGGTATAAGAGATGACAGAGACAAAATGGTATGAGAGATGACAGACAGACATACACATGGATCTGCGGCTGGTTGCCGATAGCTGCTGTTGCCGTGACGACAGAGAACTGAGGCTGGCTGCTAGACCCTTTGATTAAGAAACACCTTGGTTGCGTCCCAAATGGCACCCTATTCCATTCATAGTGCACTACCTGGTCAAAAGTAGTGTACTTTACTATGTAAAAGGGTGCCATTTAGGACAGCCTTCTTCTCTGACCCAGACCAGACCATCGATCCAGCCAGCCAGCCAGCACAGAGGACCCACTCAATAGAACTACCTCAACGTTGAGATGTTTTATTATGTTCCAGACAGGTTCTTTATCGAGTGGTGTATGGATTCACTAGATTTCATTAGCAGTAGCAGCACAGGAGGCTTACCTATTCCTGGTTCAATGCTACTCTGTGTGTGTGTGTGTGTGTGTGTGTGTGTGTGTGTGTGTGTGTGTGTGTGTGTGTGTGCGTGCGTGCGCATCTGCCCTCATCTGTGTCTACAAAGCAAACGTGAGGTCATCCCAGTTGGTCGGTAGTTGTAAGAGGAAAGGCAGCAGATTCAAACCATGTGGTGAGACAGACAGGCAGGCAGGCAGGCTACTCATCCTCTACTCATCCTCTATTCATCCACACCTAAATGCAGCACACACAAATACACTGACATGCCCAACCATCTGTCAACCAATCAAATCAAAGTTAATTAGTCGCGTACACAGATTTGCAGATGTAAATCGCAGGTGCAGCGAAATGCTTGTGTTTCTAGCTCCAACAATGCAGTAATACCTAGCTAAATGCTTGTGTTTCTAGCTCCAACAGTGCAGTAATACGTATCTAAATGCTTGTGTTTCTAGCTCCAACAGTGCAGTAATACGTATCTAAATGCTTGTGTTTCTAGCTCCAACAGTGCAGTAACACTACCTAGCAATAGGCACATAATCCAAAAAGTAAAAAGGAAGAAATTATGAAATATCAGAATGAGCAATGTCAGAGTCCAGAATATATATAATGGTGTGTATGGACAGTATATGACTAGAAAAGGTGTGTGCAGCAGTCGTTAGTGCCAGTATTCAGACCCCTTGACTTTTTCCACATTTTGTTACGTTACAGCCTTATTCTAAAATGGATAGTTTTTTTCCTCATCAATCTAGACACGATACCCCACAATGACAAAGCAAAAACAGGTTTTTAGAAATATTTGCTAATTTATAAAAAATTAAAAACTGAAATAAAACATTTACATAAGTATTCAGACCCTTTACTCAGTACTTTGTTGAAGCGCCTTTGGCAGCGATTACAGCCTCGAGTCTTCTTGGGTATGACGCTACAAGCTTGGCACACCTGTATTTGGGGAGATTCTCCCATTCTTCTCTGCAGATCCTCTCAAGCTCTGTCAGGTTGGATGGGGAGCATTGCTGCACAGCTATTTTCAGGTCTCTCCAGAGATGTTCGATCGGGTTCAAGTCCGGGCTCTGACTGGGCTACTCAAGGACATTCAGAGACTTGTCCTGAAGCCACTCCTGCATTGTCTTGGCTGTGTGCGTAGAGTCGTTGTCCTGTTGGAAGGTGAACCTTGGCCCCAGACTGACGTCCTGAGTGGGTTTTCATTAAGGATCTCTCCGTACTTTGCTCCGTTCATCTTTCCCTCGGTCCTGACTCGTCTCCCAGTCCCTGCCGCTGAAAAACATCCCCACATCATGATGCTGCCACCACCATGCTTCACCGTAGGGATGGTGCCAGGTTTCCTCCAGACGTGACGCTTGGCATTCAGGCCAAAGAGTTCAATCTTGGTTTCATCAGACCAGAGAATCTTGTTTCTCATGGTCCTTTAGGTGCCTTTTGGCAAACTCCAAGCGGGCTGTCATAAGCCTTTTACTGAGGAGTGGCTTCAGTCTGGCCACTCCACCATAAAGGCCTGATTGGTGGAGTGCTGCAGAGATGGTTGTCCTTCTGGAAGGTTCTCCCATCTCCACAGAGGAACTCTGGAGCTCTGTCAGAATGACCATTGGGTTCTTGGTCACCTCCATGACCAAGGCCCTTCTGACCCGATTGCGGCCAGCTCTAGGAAGAGTCTTGGTGGTTCCAAACTTCTTCCATTTAAGAATGATGGAGGCCACTGTGTTCTTGGTGACCTTCAATTGTGTAGACATTATTTGATAACCTTCCCCAGATCTGTGCCTCGACAAAATCCTGTCTCGGAGCTAGCCGGACAATTCCTTTGACCTCATGGCGTGGGTTTTGCGCTGATATGCACTGTCAACTGTGGGACCTTATATAGACAATGCGGGCTCCCGAGTGGCGCAGCGGTCTAAGGCACTGCATCTCAGTGTTTGAGGCGTCACTACAGACCCCCTGGTTCGATTCCAGGCTGTATCACAACCGGCCGTGATTGGGAGTTCCATAGGGCGGCGCACAATTGGCTTAGCGTCGTCCGGGTTTGGCCGGTGTAGGCCGTCATTGTAAATAATATTTTTTTCTTAACTGACTTGCCTAGTTAAATAAAGGTAAAATAAAAAATAAATAAAGAATAGACAGGTGTGTGCCTTTCCAAATCATGTCCAATCAATTGAATTTACCACAGGTGGACTCCAATCAAGTTGTAGAAACATCTCAAGGTTGATCAACGGAAACAGGATGCACCTGAGCTCAATTTCAAGTCTCATAGCAAAGTGTCTGTTTTTTATTTGAAATACATTTGAAAAAATGTCAAAAAAACAGTTTTTGCTTTGTCATTATGGGGTATTGTGTGTAGATTGATGAGGGAAAATATGTATTTAATACATTTTTGAATAAGGCTGTAACGTAACAAAATGTGGAAAAGGGGAAGGGGTCTGAATACCTTCCAAATGCACTGTATATAATATCTCTGAAACATTGCAGTCAGGGGTTATATAATATCTCTGAAACATTGCAGTCAGGGGTTATATAATATCTCTGAAACATTGCAGTCAGGGGTTATATAATATCTCTGAAACATTGCAGTCAGGGGTTATATAATATCTCTGAACCGTTGCAGTCAGGAGTTATATAATCTCTGAACCTTTGCAGTCAGGAGTTACATAATCTCTGAACCGTTGCAGTGGGACAACAGAAACAAGATTCCTGAATCAAGGCAGCAAGTAAATCAGAGCTCATTTCTATCCAGTTGACATGTCGGCTAAATTCAAAACATGTGTGCATATCTTGTTTTTTTTGTGTGTGTGGCGTTTCCCCTATATGCACTTACCAGTGGCGCACCGAAACATGCCACCGCTGCCGAAGAAATCCTAGGGGAAACACTCTGTATGTGTCTCTCTCTTCAGACAGCAGCTCTAGCACACCTGTGTACTGTGTTTTTACTGTGTGTTTACTGTGTACTGTGTGTTTACTGTGTACTGTGTGTTTACTGTGTACTTCTGTGTACTGTGTGTGTACTGTGTACTGTGTGTTTACTGTGTACTGTGTGTTTACTGTGTTTACTGTGTACTGTGTGTTTACTGTGTACTGTGTGTTTACTGTGGTACTGTCTGTGTACTGTTACTGTGTACTGTGGGTTTGACTGTGTTACTGTCTGTGTTACTGTGTACTTACTGTGTACTGTGTGTTTACTGTGTACTTACTGTGTTTTTACTGTGTACTGTGTGTTTACTGTGTACTGTGTGTTTACTGTGTTTTTACTGTGTACTGTGTGTGTACTGTGTGTTTACCGTGTGTTTACCGTGTACTGTGTGTTTACTGTGTTTTTACTGTGTACTGTGTGTGTACTGTGTGTTTACCATGTACTGTGTGTGTAGTGTGTACTGTGTGTGTACTGTGTATTAACTATGTACTGTGTGTTTAGTGTGTACTGTGTGTGTACTGTGTGTTTACTGTGTACTGTGTGTTCACTGTGTGTTTAGTGTGTACTGTGTGTTTACTGTGTACTGTGTGTTTACTGTGTACTGTGTGTTTACTGACACACACAAGTGTTGCAACAGGGCCTTCTACTGCATGTATGAGAGGAGTGCCATTCTCCTTCAACAGCACTACAACAAATCCTATCAAATTAAATAAAACCACTCCTTTCTCTTTCCTCTGAAAAAAAAGAATCTACATTCTCACCCCCTTGGAGTTGAAACATTAAATATATACTGAACAAAATATAAACGCAACATGTAAATGTTGGTCCCATGTTTACCTCCCGAGTGGCGCAGTGGTCTAAGGCACTGCATCGCAGTGCTAGCTGTGCCACTAGAGATCCTGGTTCGAATCCAGGCTCTGTCGTAGCCAGCCGCGACCGGGAGACCCATGGGGCGGCGCACAATTGGCCCAGCGTCGTCCAGGGTAGGGGAGGGAATGGCCGGCAGGGATGTAGCTCAGTTCGTAGAGCATGGAGTTTGCAACGGGGAGCCAGTATGAAAAAAATAAAAATAAAATAATAATAATGTATGCACTCACTCACTAAGTCGCTCTGGATAAGAGCGTCTGCTAAATGACTAAAATGTAAATGTAATGTTTCATGAGCTGAAATAAAAGATTCCAGAAATGTTCCATATGCACAAAAAGCTTATTTCTCTCAAATGTGGTGCACAAATTAGTTTATATCCCTGTTAGTGAGCATTTCTCCTTTGTCAAGATAATCCATCCACCTGACAGGTGTGGCATATCAAGAAGCTAATTAAACAGTATGATCATTACACAGATGCACCTTGTGCTGGGGACAATAAAAGGCCACTCTAAAATGTGCAGTTTTGTCACACAACACAATGCCACAGATGTCTTATGTTTCGAGGGAGCGTGCAATTGGCATGCTGACTGCAGGAACGTCCACCAGATCTATTGCCAGATAATTTAATGTTAATTTTTCTACCATAAACCAACTCCAATGTCATTTCAGAGAATTTGGAAGTACGTCCAACCGGCCTCACAACCGCAGACCACACCAGCCCAGGACCTCCACATCCGGCTTCTTCCCCTGCGGGATCCTCTGAGACCAGCCACCCAGACAACTGATGAAACTGTGGGTTTGCACAACCGAAGAATTTCTGAACAAACTGTCAGAGACCGTCTCAGGGAAACTCATCTGTGTGCTCGTCGTCCTCACCAGGGTCTTGACATGACCGGAGTTCGGCGTCGTAACCGACTTCAGCGGGCAAATGCTCACCTTAGATGGCCACTGGCACGCTGGAGAAGTGTGCTCTTCACAGATGAATCACGGTTTCAACTGTACCGGGCAGATGCGTCGTGTGGACGAGCGGTTTGCTGATGTCAACGTTGTGAACAGAGTGCCCCATGGTGACAGTGGGGTTATGGTATGGGCAGGCATAAGCTACGGACAACGAACACAATTGCATTTAATCGATGGCAATTTGAATGCACAGAGATTCCGTGATGAGATCTTGAGGACAATTGTCGTGCCATTCATCCGCCGCCATCACCTCATGATAATGCATTGCTACATGTCGCAAGGATCTGTACACAATTCCTGGAAACTGAAAATGTCTCGGTTCTTCCATGGCCTGCATACTCATGTCACCCATTGAGCATGTTTGGGATGCTCTGGATCGACGTATATGACAGCGTGTTCCCGTTCACGCCAATATCCAGCAACTACGCACAGCCATTGGAGTGGGACAACATTCCACAAGCCACAATCAACAGCTTGATCAACTCTATGCGAAAGAGATGTGTCGCGCTACATGAGGCAAATGGTGGTCACACCAGATACTGACTGGTTTTCTGATCCACGGAGTTACACAGATGCACATCTGTATTCTCAGTTGTGAAATCCATAGATTAGGGCCTAGAATTTCTTTCAATTGACTGATTTCCTTACATCTTGCGTTTATATTTTTGTTCAGTTAGCTATCCTGTCTCTGTAAAAAAAAACGTGATGGGAGAGATGAATATTCATTATCACACGCGGCTGTATGCCATCATACGTGCTACCTTGTCCCGGACCTGCTGTTTTCGACTCTCTCACTCTCTCTACCGCACCTGCTGTCTCGACCTCTGAATGCTTGGCTATGAAAAGCCAACTGACATTTAGTCCTGAGGTACTGACCTGTTACAACCTCTACAACCACTGTGATTATTATTTGACCCTGCTGGTCATCTATGAACGTTTGAACATCTTGAAGAACGATCTGGCCTTAATGGCACAGCCAGAAGGGGACTGGCCACCCCTCAGAGCCTGGTTCCTCTCTAGGTTTCTTCCTAGGTTTCTGCCTTTCTAGGGAGTTTTTCCTAGCCACCGTGCTTCTACATCTGCATTGCTTGCTGTTTGGGGTATAAGGCTGGGTTTCTGTATAGCACTTTGTGACGTCTGCTGATGTAAAAAGGGCTTTATAATACATTTGATTTGATCATGGATAATGCCCACTAGGTAGACATAGTAATGTGAAGCCATGAGGATTAATGTGTTGAATAGGAATATAAACACTCAGTGTAGTGTAGGGCCAGGCAGCAGGCAGGCAGAAGGGGAGCAGAGGCTGTATCCCCAATCACACTATTCTCTATATAGTGCATTACAAATAGGCAGTAGGGTACTATTTGGGACTCAGGACAGAGAGATGCTGCTGTGTGTGTGTATGTGTGTGTGTGTGTGTGTGTGTGTGTGTGTGTGTGTGTGTGTGTGTGTGTGTGTGTGTTTATGCGGTGTGTTCTGCAGTAAAGTGTTCCTGCCAGGGGAAAGATTTGTCCTTTAGCCAGAAAACTCTGACAAACAAGACCGCAGTGTCCTCCCTGCCAGCAGCACTCACGCTGAATGCACACACCTCACACACACGCAGCAGTTCCCACACACACACCAATGTATGTTGAGTTCACATCCATCACAAAGAGAGAGGGGAGACAGATAGAGGTGGGGGGAAGAGAAGGGAGAGGGGCGAGGAGGATAGAGAGGAGAGGGGGAGGAAGAGAGGGGCGAGATAGAGATGTGGGGGGAGGCAGAGCGAGGAGAGGAGAGAGGAGAGGGGGGAGATAGAGAGAGATTTGGGAGAGAAAGGGATGATGAGGGGGAGTGAGAGAGGAAAGAAGGAGATCGGGGAGAGCGAAAGAGAGGTAATGAAGAAGAGTGAGAAGGTCAGAGAGAGAAAGAGAGAGAGAGCGAGAAAGAGAGAGTGAAGGAAGGAGCACACACACCTCACACACACAACAATGTATGTTGAGTACACATCCATCACAAAGAGAGAGAGGAGAGAGATAGAGGGGAGGGGAGAGCAAGAGAAAGAGAGAGGAGGAGGATGAGGAGAGCAAGAGAAAGAGAGAGGGGAAAGACAGATAGAGGGGAGGGGAGAGCAAGAGAAAGAGAGAGGGGGCGAGATAGAGAGAGGGAGGAGAGAGAGGGAGGAGAGATGAGAGACAGAGAGGTAATGAAGAAGAGTGAGAGGGTCAGAGAAAGAGAGAGAGTGAAGGAAGGAGAAGGGCTACAGAGGAGAGAGAGAATAGAGGTAGAGAAGGAGAGAGCGCCACCACAGTAAGTCAGTCAGCCAGTGATTTCTGAGCTGTAGACAGAGGACATCTGGACAGGTGTACTAGAAGCACCACACCAGAAAGTGTACACTAGGCACTTCCCTTCCCCCCCGTTGCTGTTCCTCTGTCACCTTTCTATCCCTTTCTACCTCTCCCCCATACTACTCAGTCTCTTTCTTCCTTCCTTTCTCCCACTCTCTCTTAAAAAAGGTCAAGCTCCCCACTGAGAGAGGGAGGAGAGGATGACAGAAAAGGACTGAAATGATTAAATGATGATCTACTCAGCCTACCAGCCTCTCTCCTCACAGCGGTTAATGCTTTTATTTTATTTTTTTACTGTTTTTTTTAAAAACTCTCTCTTTTTTCTTCCTGTATGGCATGCAGTTCTCCTTTTACCTATCCTGGGGGTGGAAAGCCATAAAATTAATAGCAGTCTCCTGGCTCTATGTTAATTCACGGAATGAATGCCAGAGCTTTTATATTAGGCAGGACCGGGACTGATGCATGTTTCACATTATGATCCAGGCATGGCTCCATCAAACACACTGTCACACACCTTAATGCTACTGCACGGCATGCTGGGAGATGGGCTTGGCCCCATGACAAGATCTGGGAGAGGGAGAGACTACAGAGGCCCGCCCATTGTGGGTGTGTTTCAGCAGGCAGAAGCTAGAAGTGCAGAAAATGTTGCGAGACAAAGACTGTACCAACTCCAGAAAAAGCAGAGAGAGACAGGAGACTAAAGTAATATGGGAGGATATGAGGAGAGAAGCAGAAAAGTCTGGGCCAGACGTTTGAGGTGTGCGTGTATTAGAGTGTTGGGGCAGTGAAGCAGAAAAGTCTGGGCCAGACGTTTGAGGTGTGCGTGTATTAGAGTGTTGGGGCAGTGAAGCAGAAAAGTCTGGGCCAGACGTTTGAGGTGTGCGTGTATTAGAGTGTTGGGGCAGTGAAGCAGAAAAGTCTGGGCCAGACGTTTGAGGTGTGCGTGTATTAGAGTGTTGGGGCAGTGAAGCAGAAAAGTCTGGGCCAGACGTTTGAGGTGTGCGTGTATTAGAGTGTTGGGCAGTGAAGCAGAAAAGTCTGGGCCAGACGTTTGAGGTGTGCGTGTATTAGAGTGTTGGGGCAGTGGAGGCCTGAGTGTGTATATGTAAGGGTTGGACTCAATTCAAATTGAAGGCAGTAAATTCAGGAAGTAAAACTAAAATTACAATTCAATAAATACATTTAAAAAGTCATTTATTTTCTATAACTTCTCAATAAACTGAAAAGTAGAAGCTATTTATACAAAATTATAATACATTTTGAATATTCAATTCATAACACTTCCTGAATTGACTGCCTTCAATTGGTATTGAGCCCAACCCTGGTGTGTGCGTGCGTGTGTGTGTGTGTGCATGCGTGCATGTGCGCACACAAGTGTGTGTTAACATTTGGTTGGGGCGATGGGGCCCACCCCTTGGCTGAAGCTCCCGTCACTCCCGGCTCTGTGGTACTGTGTCGCTCTATGTCGCTCTGTGCTGCTCTGTGTCGGTCTGTGCTGCTTGATCGGTTGTGCTGCTCTGTGTCCTCTGTGTGGGACTGGCGTGTTCGTATGTGTGCTTGGGCGTGTACTCTGTGTGCATCTGTGAGCTCTGGTGCTCGTGTTTGGTGTCTGTGGTGCTTGTGTCGTCTGTTGTGCTCATGTGTGCCTGTGTGGTCTGTGTGTGTGTGGTTGTACCCACAGGAATTGGGCAATGATTCTGGGGGAATGCAATGTACTCAGAGTTGTGGGTTCGATTCCCACAGGTGGCCAGTATAAAAAAATATATATATAGGTGTTTCACTAACCTGTAAGTCGCTCTTGGCATAAGAGTGTCTGTAAATTACTAAATGGGAAATGTATATGTACTAGGCCTTGTGCTGCTTCTGCTCGGTGTCGGTCTTTGGCTGCTCTGTGTCCGATCGGTGTCAGTCTGTGCTGCTTGTGTCGGTTTGGTTGCTGCTCTGTGGTCGGCTCTGTGTGCGGACCTGTTGCTGCTCCGTGTCGGTGCTGGTGCTGGCTCTGGTGTCGGTCTGTGTCGTTATGTGCTGCTCTGTGTCTCTCTGTGCTGCTCTGTGCCGCTCTGTGCTGCTCTGTGTCGTCTGTTGCTGCTCTGTGTCGGTCTGTGCTGCTCTGTGTCGATCTGTGTCAGTCTGTGCTGCTCTGTGTCGGACTGTGCTGCTCCGTGTCGGTCTGTGCTGCTCCGTGTCGGTCTGTGTCGCTCTGTGCTGCTCGTGGTCGCTCTGTGCTGCTCTGTGCCTCTGTGCTGGTTTTGCGCTCTTGTCGTCCTGTGCGTCTGTGTCGGTCTGTGCTGCTCTGTGTCGGTCTGTGCTGCTCTGTGCTGCTCTGTGCTGCTCTGTGTCGGTCTGTACTGCTCTGTGCTGCTCTGCTCTGTGTCGGTCTGTGCTGCTCTGTGTCGGTCTGTGCTGCTCTGTGTCGGTCTGTGCTGCTCTGTGCCGCTCTGTGCCGCTCTGTGCTGCTCTGTGTCGGTCTGTGCTGCTCTGTGTCGGTCTGTGTCGGACTGTGCTGCTCCGTGTCGGTCTGTGCAGCTCTGTGTCGGTCTGTGTCGCTCTGTGCTGCTCTGTGTCGGACTGTGCTGCTCCGTGTCGGTCTGTGCTGCTCCGTGTCGGTCTGTGCTGCTCTGTGTCGGTCTGTGCTGCTCTGTGTCGGTCTGTGCTGCTCTGTGCTGCTCTGTGTCGGTCTGTACTGCTCTGTGCTGCTCTGCTCTGTGTCGGTCTGTGCTGCTCTGTGTCGATCTGTGTCAGTCTGTGCTGCTCTGTGTCGGTTTGTGCTGCTCTGTGTCGCTCTGTGCTGCTCCGTGTCGGTCTGTGCTGCTCTGTGTCGGTCTGTGTCGCTCTGTGCTGCTCTGTGCCGCTCTGTGCTGCTCTGTGTCGGTCTGTGCTGCTCTGTGTCGGTCTGTGCTGCTCTGTGTCGGTCTGTGCTGCTCTGTGTCGATCTGTGTCGGTCTGTGCTGCTCTGTGTCGGTCTGTGCTGCTCTGTGTCGGACTGTGCTGCTCTGTGTCGGTCTGTGCTGCTCTGTGTCGGTCTGTGTCGCTCTGTGCTGCTCTGTGCTGCTCTGTGTCGGTCTGTGCTGCTCTGTGTCGGTCTGTGCTGCTCTGTGCTGCTCTGTGTCGGTCTGTACTGCTCTGTGCTGCTCTGCTCTGTGTCAGTCTGTGCTGCTCTGTGTCGGTTTGTGCTACTCTGTGTCGCTCTGTGTCGGACTGTGCTGCTCCGTGTCGGTCTGTGCTGCTCTGTGTCGGTCTGTGCTGCTCTGTGTCGGTCTGTGCTGCTCTGTGCCGCTCTGTGCCGCTCTGTGCCGCTCTGTGTCGTTCTGTGCTGCTCTGTGTCGGTCTGTGCTGCTCTGTGTCGGTCTGTGCTGCTCTGTGTCGCTCTGTGTCGGACTGTGCTGCTCCGTGTCGGTCTGTGCTGCTCTGTGTCGGTCTGTGTCGCTCTGTGCTGCTCCGTGTCGGTCTGTGCTGCTCCGTGTCGGTCTGTGCTGCTCCGTGTCGGTCTGTGCTGCTCTGTGTCGGACTGTGCTGCTCTGTGTCGGTCTGTGCTGCTCTGTGTCGGTCTGTGTCGCTCTGTGCTGCTCTGTGCTGCTCTGTGTCGGTCTGTGCTGCTCTGTGTCGGTCTGTGCTGCTCTGTGCTGCTCTGTGTCGGTCTGTACTGCTCTGTGCTGCTCTGCTCTGTGTCAGTCTGTGCTGCTCTGTGTCGGTTTGTGCTACTCTGTGTCGCTCTGTGTCGGACTGTGCTGCTCCGTGTCGGTCTGTGCTGCTCTGTGTCGGTCTGTGCTGCTCTGTGTCGGTCTGTGTCAGTCTGTGCTGCTCTGTGTCGGTTTGTGCTGCTCTGTGTCGCTCTGTGCTGCTCCGTGTCGGTCTGTGCTGCTCTGTGTCGGTCTGTGTCGCTCTGTGCTGCTCTGTGCCGCTCTGTGCTGCTCTGTGTCGGTCTGTGCTGCTCTGTGTCGGTCTGTGCTGCTCTGTGTCGGTCTGTGCTGCTCTGTGTCGATCTGTGTCGGTCTGTGCTGCTCTGTGTCGGTCTGTGCTGCTCTGTGTCGGACTGTGCTGCGCTGTGTCGGTCTGTGCTGCTCTGTGTCGGTCTGTGTCGCTCTGTGCTGCTCTGTGCTGCTCTGTGTCGGTCTGTGCTGCTCTGTGTCGGTCTGTGCTGCTCTGTGCTGCTCTGTGTCGGTCTGTACTGCTCTGTGCTGCTCTGCTCTGTGTCAGTCTGTGCTGCTCTGTGTCGGTTTGTGCTACTCTGTGTCGCTCTGTGTCGGACTGTGCTGCTCCGTGTCGGTCTGTGCTGCTCTGTGTCGGTCTGTGCTGCTCTGTGTCGGTCTGTGCTGCTCTGTGCCGCTCTGTGCCGCTCTGTGCCGCTCTGTGCTGCTCTGTGTCGTTCTGTGCTGCTCTGTGTCGGTCTGTGCTGCTCTGTGTCGCTCTGTGTCGGACTGTGCTGCTCCGTGTCGGTCTGTGCTGCTCTGTGTCGGTCTGTGTCGCTCTGTGCTGCTCCGTGTCGGTCTGTGCTGCTCCGTGTCGGTCTGTGCTGCTCTGTGTCAGTCTGTGCTGCTCTGTGTCGGTCTGTGCTGCTCTGTGTCGGTCTGTACTGCTCTGTGCTGCTCTGCTCTGTGTCGGTCTGTGCTGCTCTGTGTCGATCTGTGTCAGTCTGTGCTGCTCTGTGTCGCTCAGTGGTTGTGGCTGGAGAGTCCTGCTCTAAGAGCCTCAGCACTTCAGAAAGTATCCAGTTAACCCCCTAAGGTCGATGTCTGCGCCCCCAGCTGAAATCTAATTAGCATAATACAAAATTCCCCATAAAAATCTGTCAGTTTAAGCTAGATTTTTGCATTGGATGCGTCTCAATCCACCGCATCCACCCAAGTAACACTACACATCTGCGGTGAAAGGTGACAGAGCTAGAGCGGTGTTTGTCAGACCATGACATCCGAAAATCGGTTTTCTCACAAAATCGTCTGTAGCGTCCGAACGGTTTGACCTAAAAACTATTATGACCACTCTATGGAAAGATGACTCTCATGAACATGATGATTTGCTCTACGACCCCCACAAGTCTTGGTACTCGTCTGAAGTCGGTACAGCCAATCTGCCAACTTCGGTCTGTAGCTTCCGAACAGTTTGGGCTACACACTAATATGACCCCTCTGTGGAAAGGTGAGACTCTCACATACATGTCGGTTGTTTTGCTCTAGGATGCCCACAGGCCTCACAATGCTCGTCTGAAGGTCCCCAGTTGAACACATTTATGGAAGTATACATGGAGACTGTTTAATGCCAAAAATATGGGGTTAAATAGATTTTTGGCGACTATCTGTTATTCAATGCATTTGTATGGGCTAATAGCAGTAAGGCCCAAAATTATTTTTCATCAAATAATTTCGTAATATATATTTTTTATGCTTAAAGGGGTCTTAAAATTCAAAATCAAATAGCTAAATGATCCTTGGTATGATCTTCTTAAAACAATTCCATATAGCTTAGTAGAACCCCCTCCTCCTCCCCCGGCTTAGACAGGGCTTAGACTCTGATGGGTTACATATGCACTAGGGTTGGTCACTATCCAGATTTCCATCCCTCCATTCATACTGTGCCATCCTGGGATATAAGGTATTACCGGCACTGCACACAAGAGGCGCTATTTTATCCTTATTTTTCCCCCCTAAAAAAAAAATCTGTTACTAGAATGCTAACAAAATGCTAACAAATACTAAGGAATTCCCATATTGAATGCTAGGTAAATGCTAACGAGTGATTGCAAACACACTAATAAGACAGACAACCCAGCTCATAAAGTTGTCTCAAAATGCAGTTTGCAGTACGCAGAAAACAAATATTAGACAGCAGGGATCCAGGAGGGGCTTGCCTCTGCTGCTGTTACCAAGAAGCTTGATCTTAGAAGCTAACATTAGCCACTTAGCTAACGTTAGCAAGTTAGCAAAACCCAGCTGGAAATAATTTATTTGGCACAGTTAACCTCATAAAAATGTAATAGTTATAAGATACAGGTAACTGCCAAAATAAAGGAAACACTAACATAAAACGTTGGGCCACCACGATTCACCAGAACAGCTTCAAAGCACCTTGGCATATATTCTACAAGTGTCTGGAACTGTATTGGTGAGATGCAACACCATTCTTCCACAATAGATTCCATCATTTGGTGTTTTGTTGATGGTGGTGGAAAACGCAGACTCAAGCGCCGCTCCAGAGTCTCCCATAAGTTTTCAATTGAGTTGAGATCTGTGCGCTAAAACACACACACACTTTAAACCCCCATGATCCTTTGAGACCCCTCTTTCAAAGTCACTGAGATCTCTTCTAGCCATGGTAGCCAGAATAATGGGCAACTGGGCATTTGTATACATGACCCTAAGCATGATAACTTAAGTTGCGCTGCAGGAGTGACTCACCTCACAAATCTCCCATTTTGCTCATTGTGGTTCTTTGTATAAAAAAACACGTGGCACAAAGTTGTTTTGGGAAACTAGTACCGGTAAGTTTCATAATTCAAAATAACCTAACAGGTGAAATGATGAACGATATCTGCTTTATCTACTACCTACTGCACAAGTTGACCGCAGCTATTTATTTTAAAAGTAATAATATTCACCTTTATTAAAAACGGATTTTGAAAATCATACCGAGGGTATTTCGATACGGTATATACGGTATACCGCCCAAAACTACAATATTTTTCATCAGTCAATCTTTATAAAGTAACCATAGCCATCATGTTCCTTGGTTACAACACGCTCCTTGGTTACAACATACTCCTTGGTTAAAACATACTCCTTGGTTCCTTGGTTACATCATGTTCCTTGGTTACAACATACTCCTTGGTTACAACATACTCCTTGGTTACAAAATACTCCTTGGTTACAACATGCTCCTTGGTTACAACATGCTCCTTGGTTACATCAAGCTCCTTGGTTACATCAAGCTCCTTGGTTACAACATGCTCCTTGGTTACAAAATACTCCTTGGTTACAACATGCTCCTTGGTTACATCAAGCTCCTTGGTTACAACATGCTCCTTGGTTACAACATGCTCCTTGGTTACATCAAGCTCCTTGGTTACAACATGCTCCTTGGTTACAACATGCTCCTTGGTTACATCATGCTCCTTGGTTACATCATGCTCCTTGGTTACAACATGCTCCTTGGTTACATCATGCTCCTTGGTTACAACATGCTCCTTGGTTACAACATGCTCCTTGGTTACAATATGCTCCTTGGTTACAACATGCTCCTTGGTTACAACATGCTCCTTGGTTACAACATGCTCCTTGGTTACAACATGCTCCTTGGTTACAACATGCTCCTTGGTTTCATCATACTCCTTGGTTACAACATACTCCTTGGTTACAAAATACTCCTTGGTTACAACATGCTCCTTGGTTACATCATACTCCTTGGATTCATCAAGCTCCTTGGTTTCATCATGCTCCTTGGTTTCATCATGCTCCTTGGTTACATCATACTCCTTGGTTACAACATGCTCCTTGGTTTCATCATGCTCCTTGGTTTCATCATGCTCCTTGGTTACAACATGCTCCTTAGTTACATCATGCTCCTTGGTTTCAAGGGCCCAGTGTAGCTCAGTTGGTAGAGCATGGCGCTTGCAACGCCAGGGTTGTGGGTTCGATTCCCACAGGGGGCCAGTATGAAAGAAAAAAAATGCATGCACTCACTAACTGTTAAGTCGCTCTGGATAAGAGCGTCTACTAAATGACTAAAATGTAAATGTTACATCATGCTCCTTGGTTACATAATCCAATCAAATTTTATTTGCCACATGCGCCGAATACAACAGGTGTAGACTTTACAGTGAAATGCTTACTTACCAACAATGCAGTTAATTTTTTATTTTTTAAAAAGTGTTAATTAAGAAATATATAAAATAAAAGCAAATAGCTAAAGAACAGCAGTAAAATAAAATAACAGTAGGGAGGCTATATACAGGGGGGTACCGGTACAGAGTCAATGTGCGGGGGCACCGGCTAGTCGAGGTAATTGAGGTCATATGTGGGTAGAGTTAAAGTGACTATGCATAAATAGTAAACAAAGTAGCAGCAGCGTAAAAGAGGGGGATGGGGTGGGGGTGGGGGGCAGTACAAATAGTCTGGGTAGCCATGATTAGCTGTTCAGGAGTCTTACGGCTTGGGGGTAGAAGCTGTTTTGAAGCCTTTTGGACCTAGACTTGGCGCTCCGGTACCGCTTGCCGTGCGGTAGCAGAGAGAACAGTCTATGACTAGGGTGGCTTGAGTCTTTGACAATTTTTAGGGCCTTCCTCTGACAACGGCTAGTATAGAGGTCCTTGATGGCAGGAAGCTTGACCCCAGTGATGTACTGGGCCGTACGCACTACTCTCTTCAGCGCCTTGCGGTCGGAGGCCGAGCAGTTGCTATACCAGGCGGTGATGCAACCAGTCAGGATGCTCTCGGTGGTGCAGCTGTAGATCTGAGGACCCATGCCAAATCTTTTCAGTCTCCTGAGGGGGAATAGGTTTTGTCATGCCCTCTTCACGACTGTCTTGGTGTGTTTGGACCATGATAGTTCGTTGGTGATGTGGACACCAAGGAACTTAAAGCTCTCAACCTGTGCTCAGTCCTCCTTTTTTTCCTGTAGTCCACAATCATCTCCTTTGTCTTGATCACGTTGAGGGAGAGGTTGTTATCCTGGCACCACACGGCCAGGTCTCTGACCTCCTCCCTATAGGCTTTCTCATCGTTGTCGGTGATCGGGCCTACCACTGTTGTGTCGTCGGCAAACTTAATGATGGTGTTGGAGTCGTGCCTGGCCATGCAGTCATGGGGTGAACAGGGAATACAGGAGGGGACTGAGCACGCACCCCTGAGGGGCCCCCGTGTTGAGGATCAGCGTGGCAGACGTGTTGTTACCTACCCTTACCACCCGGGGGTGGCCCGTCAGGAATTCCAGGATCCAGTTGCAGAGGGAGGTGTTTAGTCCCAAGATCCTTAGCTTAGTGATGAGCTTTGTGGGCACTATGGTGTTGAACGCTGAGCTGTAGTTAATGAATAGCATTCTCACATAGGTGTTCCTCTTGTCCAGGTGGGAAAGGGCAGTGTGGAGTGCGATAGAGATTGCATCATCTGTGGATCTGTTGGGGCGGTATGCAAATTGTAGTGGGTCTAGGGTTTCTGGGATAATGGTGTTGATGTGAGCCATGACCAGCCTTTCAAAGCACTTCATGGCTACAGATGTGATTGCTACGGGTCGGTAGTCATTTAGGCAGGTTATCTTAGTGTCCTTGGGCACAGGGACTATGATGGTCTGCTTGAAACATGTTGGTATTACAGACTCAGTCAGGGACATTTTGAAAATGTCAGTGAAGACACTTGCCAGTTGGTCAGCACATGCTCGGAGTACACGTCCTGATAATCCGTCTGGCCCTGCCGCCTTGTGAATGTTGACCTGCTTAAAAGTCTTACTCACATCGGCTACAGAGAGCGTGATCACATAGTCATCTGGAACAGCTGATGCTCTCATGCAAGCATAGAAGTGATTTAGCTCGTCTGTTAGGCTTGTGTCACTGGGCAGTTCGCGGCTGTGCTTCCCTTTGTAGTCTGTAATAGTTTTCAAGCCCTGCCACATCCGACGAGCGTCAGAGTCGGTGTAGTACGATTAAATCTTAGTCCGGTATTGACTCTTTGCCTGTTTGATGGTTCATCGGAGGGCATAGCGGGATTTCTTATAAGCTTCTGGGTTAGAGTCCCGCTCCTTGAAAACGGCAGCTCTACCCTTTAGCTCAGTGCGGATGTTGCCTGTAATCCATGGCTTCTGGTTGGGGTATGTACGTACGGTCACTGTGGGGGGGACGTCATCGATGCACTTATTGATGAAGCCAGTGACTGATGTGGTGTACTCCTCAATGCCATCTGAAGAATCCCAGAACATATTCCAGTCTGTGCTAGCAAAACAGTCCTGTAGCTTAGCATCTGCGTCATCTGACCACTTTTTTATTAACCGAGTCACTGGTGCTTTAGTTTTGCTTATAAGCAGGAATCAGGAGGATAGAGTTATGGTCAGATTTGCCAAATGGAGGGCGAGGGAGAGCTTTGTATGCGTCTCTGTGTGTGGAGTAAAGGTGGTCTAGAGTTTTTTTTCCTCTGGTTGCACATTTAACATGATGATAGAAATGAGGTAGAACGGATTTAAGTTTCCCTGCATTAAAGTCCCCGGCCACTAGGAGCGCTGCCTCTCGATGAGCGTTTTCCTGTTTAGTTATGGCCTTATACAGCTCATTGAGTGCAATCTTAATGCCAGCATCGGTTTGTGGTGGTAGATAGACAGCTACAAAAAATATACATGAAAACTCTCTTGGTAAATAGTGTGGTCTACAGCTTATCATGAGATACTATACCTCAGGCGAGCAAAACCTTGAGACTTCCTTAGTATTAGATTTTATGCACCAGCTGTAGTTTACAAATATACACAGACCGCCACCCCTTGTCTTACCGGAGTCAGCCGTTCTATCCTGCCGATGTAGCGTATAGCCCGCTAGCTGTATGTTATCCATGTCGTCGTTCAGCCACGACGCGGTGAAAAATAAGATATTACAGTTTTTAATGTCCCGTTGGTAGGATAACCTTAGTCTTAGGTTGTCCAATTTGTTTTCAAATGATTGAACATTGGCTAATAGTATTGATGGAAGAGGCAGTTAATTCGCTCGCCGTCGGATCCTTACAAGGCACCCCGACCTACGTCTCTTTCTCATGCGAATGACGGGGATTTGGGCCTTGTCGGGTGTCTGTAGAATATCCTTCGCGTCCGACTCGTTGAAGAAAAAATCTTCGTACAATACGAGGTGAGTAATCGCTGTCCTGATATCCCGAAGCTCTTTTTGGTCATAAGAGACGGTGGCAGAAACATTATGTACAGAATAAATTACAAATAACGCGAAAAAACACACATAATAGTACAATTGGTTAGAGGGCTGTAAAACGGCAGCCATCTTCTCCGGCGCCATTCTAATATTACGCCATTCTAATATCATGCTCCTTGGTTACAACATGCTCCTTGGTTACAACATTTGTCTTTTTTTTTTTTGCAGACGCTTTTATCCAGAGCGACTTACAGTTAGTGAGTGCATACATTTTATTTTTTTCTCTCATACTGGCCCCCCGTGGGAATCGAATCCACAACCCTGGCATTGCAAGCGCCATGCTCTACCAACTGAGCTATACGGGACATGCTCCTTGGTTACAACATGTTGGGCAACAACTCATACAACCATACAGTAGTAAAAGACAAACCACAGTAGAAACTGATCCACAGCTCCTGTAGCCAGAGGCAACATTATTTACTCTCAGTAAATATTAACAATACACTACACAGCCAGCCAGCCAGGCTGGGCCCTAAGGCAAAGCCATTACCTGTGATATCTTCCAGCCTGTCTGTATCTCTCTCTGTAGTCTTTACTAGTATACCGTGATCTGCATCCTCAGCAACATTATAATCTAACCACAGCTATTTAACCCACAAACACAATCACTGTTTGGAATCAATTACCTAACGCTGCTTTCAAATAATAATAAAGAAGGGAAGAAGAGAAGAAAAGAGAAGTGAATGTCTCACTCTCTGGCTCAATTTCCTCCTTCCACAGTCAGACACCCAAATATTTTCTTTCTCGGTTGTTTCTTAGCAACAGGGGAGAACTTTCCACTGACATCATGCGCGGGAGGCATTTTCAGCAGATTAAACTGCGATTAAACTCATTTAATTGAGTGAAGGAACGTTGAACGCTGCAGTGAGAGAGAGAACTAAGAGAGGCTCATGTCTACAGTCACATGTGATTGGGGATGACAGCATTTGCATCCAAAATATAGTGCACTACTAAAAACCTCAATTTTGGGACGCAGACAATTACACTCAGAGACACACAGACCTGAGACGAGAATACTTTTCTGCCTTTTCTGTCTTTGTGTAAGTACGTCTGGTGCCAGGAGCATTCCTGCTTTGACTTTGCTTTGGCTGGAGAGAAGAGTTAAGGGTTCTGGGCTGGCCGAGTGTTTCATCAGCGTTGCAACAACGTTCCAGGAAGGTAGTTTTTGTGCACGAGTGTGTGTGCTTACCGTCGGTCGTTCCTCCTGCGTCGGAAGAGCTTTTTGGTGTGTGCAATCTCTGCTTCGTTAGGCAGGGGAGGGAAACCCTGCAGAGAGAGAGAGAGAGAGAATTAGCAAACACTTATCTAAAGCAAGTTACAGTATGTGCAGTGTGTACTCTAAAAGGCACAACTTCATCCATTAAACAGTGGTACAGTATGGTTGTTGTCAGTCAAGACTGGTCTGTCTGGTGTTGCCATGGTTACACTACAAGTGTGAGGAGGAGGATGGCTGGGGAAGGGTGTGTGTGTAAAAGTGTTGATAAGGTTTGTGCACGCCTGAGTAATATGTTGATAAAATTGTATTTTAATGTATGTGGTGGGTTGGTTGCCTGGCTACCCATCTACATTTCTCCGGCCAACTGACGTTTCTTCTCCATGATGAGTTTGGATTTTATTTCCTCCCTGACGATTTCTAGAATGCGAACACATTATAACCGTTCTGATTGGTCCCAGAAACCAATGGGTTGGGCCAGAGCCAGCCTACATGATATTGTCAACTCTGATTGGTTAGATTTGTTAGAGATTATCCAATCGCTGATAAAACAAATATTTTACAATGTCCTCATTTTAAAGTCACACAAAATACTTATAGTATGGCAGTTCCAGACTGAATGTATGTAGCGATCGATTGAGCCGCGGAATTAAATTCAAGGTGAGTCGTCAGGCAAGTGAGTTGGCATTTCGGGTGTGAATTTGTGTTAGAATGTCAGTTTAAACGGCTGAAGTGGGACTGTGTGCGTCTACAGGCTCTCTCTGCAGTGTGGCACCATGTGGCTCCAGCACTGTTATCTCCCCATCAGCAGCATCTGCACAGGAAGAACTGGAAACCCCCACTCTGGGGCAGGGAGAAACCCTCCCTACAGACGACCTCACATCAGACTTTAAACCCCTACTCTGCTGGGGCAGGCTGACGCCCTCAGCACCACACTTTAATTGCACTTCAGTCAACAGAAATCGGGCGTGCCGCAGAGCCAGGGGAGCCAGCCAGGGTAGGGCAGAACCATGTCAGATGTTTTCCATCACAGTGTTCTTTCAGATTCTCCCTGCATCACTTTGACTGACAGCTCCAGTCACCAATGTGTGTGAGAGAGAGAGAGAGAAGAGCCATATAAACATGAATGAGAATACCCAATACTCGTAGGCTTTACAGTCACACAAGGGTGATGCTGACACTTGTCACCAGTAACACCATTCAAAACCTTTGCTGTATATACTGTACACTGAGTATACAAAACATTTAATATTGAGATGCACCCCCTTTTACCCTCAGAACAGCCTCAATTCGTCGGGGCATGGACTCTGTTGCTGAAAGCGTTCTACGGGGATGCTGGACCCATGTTGACTCCAAGTTGGCTGGATGTAATTTGGGTGGTGGACAATTCTTGATTCACATGGTAAACTGTTGAACATGAAAAACCAAGCAGTGTTGCAGTTCTTGACACAAACCCGTGCGCCTGGCACCTTCTACCATACCCTGTTCAAAAGCACTTACATATTTTGTCTTGCCCATTCATTCTGAATGGCACACATATACAATTCATGTCTCAATTGTCTAAAGGCTTAACAATCCTTATTTAACCTGTATCCTCCCCTTCATCTAAACTCCTTTTTAGATCATTAAAATACTATTACTGTTTGCTTTAGCCTGCCTGGAGTGCCAGATGAGCAGGGTTTGGACTTTTTAGATTATTCTATTGATTTCATTGCTCATTCAAGCCCAGATAAAGTGTTTGAAATTATTTCAATTAGTATTTGAACCCAGGTATGTTCAGTTCAGATGCAGATCATTCAGAAAGAAGTGAAACTTTAATTTATTTCTGAATCATCTGCATAATTCCAGTCTCCTACCAGAGTCCCCCAGGACAGCAGTGTGTGTGAAGCACCAGAGTCCCCCAGGACAGCAGTGTGTGTGAAGCCCCAGAGTCCCCCAGGACAGCAGTGTGTGTGAAGCACCAGAGTCCCCCAGGACAGCAGTGTGTGTGAAGCACCAGAGTCCCCCAGGACAGCAGTGTGTGTGAAGCACCAGAGTCCCCCAGGACAGCAGTGTGTGTGAAGCACCAGAGTCCCCCAGGACAGCAGTGTGTGTGAAGCCCCACAGCCCCACAGAAACACAGGGATTATACTTGGTTTAACAGAGACACGCACAGAGCACTGAGCCATTCACATGCACTGAGACACCTTCATCACACTACTTTAGGTTACACACAGTCTGTCAGAGGTTTGAACTATAAAAGTAGAACTGACAGCATTTTAACTACTTTGCAGATGTGAAACAGACAATCATAATAATATGTCAAGAATATAAAATACCCAGTTTATGCTACAAAATCTACTTTAAGAGGTTTAAAAAATAGGTTCTATTTGACTCAAAATTCCATGAAGTACAGTAAGAAAAGATGGATGCAGTTTAATGCATGATTAATATAATTCACCAATACATTTCTTGGTAGTCCAACAAATATTGCTATCAGGTTGTAAATCACAGCTGGCCTGGTACATTGTTTTTATTTATTTATTTACTTTATTTTTGGGGGGTAGATCAGCTTTAATATTGCAGATAGATTGTAACTTCCATCAATGTAATTGTCTGCATCACTACCAATCCCCCATGTTTTTTTTCACATACATACATACATACATACATACATACATACATACATACATACATACATACATACATACATACATACATACATACATACATACATACATACATACATACATACATACATACAGTGGGGGAAAAAAGTATTTAGTCAGCCACCAATTGTGCAAGTTCTCCCACTTAAAAAGACGAGAGAGGCCTGTAATTTTCATCATACGTACACGTCAACTATGACAGACAAAATGAGAAAAAAAAATCCAGAAAATCACATTGTAGGATTTTTTATGAATTTATTAGCAAATTATGGTGGAAAATAAGTATTTGGTCAATAACAAAAGTTTCTCAATACTTTGTTATATACCCTTTGTTGACAATGACACAGGTCAAAAGTTTTCTGTAAGTCTTCACAAGGTTTTCACACACTGTTGCTGGTATTTTGGCCCATTCCTCCATGCAGATCTCCTCTAGAGCAGTGATGTTTTGGGGCTGTCGCTGGGCAACACGGACTTTCAACTCCCTCCAAAGATTTTCTATGGGGTTGAGATCTGGAGACTGGCTAGGCCACTCCAGGACCTTGAAATGCTTCTTACGAAGCCACTCCTTCGTGGCCCGGGCGGTGTGTTTGGGATCATTGTCATGCTGAAAGACCCAGCCACGTTTCATCTTCAATGCCCTTGCTGATGGAAGGAGGTTTTCACTCAAAATCTCACGATACATGGCCCCATTCATTCTTTCCTTTACACGGATCAGTCGTCCTGGTCCCTTTGCAGAAAAACAGCCCCAAAGCATGATGTTTCCACCCCCATGCTTCACAGTAGGTATGGTGTTCTTTGGATGCAACTCAGCATTCTTTGTCCTCCAAACACGACGAGTTGAGTTTTTACCAAAAAGTTATATTTTGGTTCCATCTGACCATATGACATTCTCCCAATCCTCTTCTGGATCATCCAAATGCACTCTAGCAAACTTCAGACGGGCCTGGACATGTACAGGGGGACACGTCTGGCACTGCAGGATTTGAGTCCCTGGCGGCGTAGTGTGTTACTGATGGTAGGCTTTGTTACTTTGGTCCCAGCTCTCTGCAGGTCATTCACTAGGTCCCCCCGTGTGGTTCTGGGATTTTTGCTCACCGTTCTTGTGATCATTTTGACCCCACAGGGTGAGATCTTGAGTGGAGCCCCAGATCGAGGGAGATTATCAGTGGTCTTGTATGTCTTCCATTTCCTAATAATTGCTCCCACAGTTGATTTCTTCAAACCAAGCTGCTTACCTATTGCAGATTCAGTCTTCCCAGCCTGGTGCAGGTCTACAATTTTGTTTCTGGTGTCCTTTGACAGCTCTTTGGTCTTGGCCATAGTGGAGTTTGGAGTGTGACTGTTTGAGGTTGTGGACAGGTGTCTTTTATACTGATAACAAGTTCAAACAGGTGCCATTAATACAGGTAACGAGTGGAGGACAGAGGAGCCTCTTAAAGAAGAAGTTACAGGTCTGTGAGAGCCAGAAATCTTGCTTGTTTGTAGGTGACCAAATACTTATTTTCCACCATAATTTGCAAATAAATTCATAAAAAATCCTACAATGTGATTTTCTGGATTTTTTTCCCTCAATTTGTCTGTCATAGTTGACGTGTACCTATGATGAAAATTACAGGCCTCTCTCATCTTTTTAAGTGGGAGAACTTGCACAATTGGTGGCTGACTAAATACTTTTTTCCCCCACTGTACATACATATATACATACATACATACATACCACACACACATATATATACACACATACATATGCACATACATACATATAAACACATGTATATACATATCCTTCTTTTAAATATATTTCCCTTTATTACTTTCCAACCCCACCACCCCTTCCCTAATTGGAGTAAACTAGTGAACAACAACGCTTAGGCCTCTACTTCCAGTTTATACATACTATATATACTTTATGGACACAGTCAATTTTACAATAATTATATTTTGCTTGTTTTTACTCCTGAACTTCCTCTACCCTCAACCTCTTCTATATGCCATTTCTCTCCAACTGTGCTCCTTCACAAAAGCTCTCAACCTATAACGTATGTACTTATTAAGTGAGAGGTAACGTATGTACTTATTAAGTGAGAGGTTGTAATCTGAGGGAAAAAGGCCATTCTTGAACATGGGGTGGGACAATCTTACTAATTTGCTAGAGAACCAGTTCGGATTTAAGTAAAACATTTGTATGACTGAAGCTTTTAGTGATAGGTCTAATGCTTTAATATTTAATAATTCATGTCCTCCGAATTCATATTCATTATATAAATAGGCCTGTTTAATTTTGTCTGGCTTGCCGATCCAAATAAAATTTAATCTTTTTTTCTCATATAATTTAAACAACTGTTCGCTAGGCGTAGGCAAGACCTGGCCTGGTACATTGTTTGCTGCCTCCACCCATTCGGGATGCACTGTTTTAGTTTCAATGACTCAATATTTTGAACAAAAACGGACAAATGTAACCATGGCTGGGAATGTCAATGCAATCAAACTAGCAAGGGCAATGATCAAAAGTCAGTCATAACGTGGCTAATAGGCTAACTTATCTATTTATTTAACAACCTAAAAACACGGAGCCTAACGTTAGCTAACTAGCTAGCTGCTGGAAGGATGTTGTCATTGGACGAGTGGCCAACAATATCGTTTTTCGGTGGCTACAGCTAGAGATGCAGTTGTCATTTGGTTAGCTAGCAAGAAATGTGAATCACTTTGCTAGCTAGCTATGTTGAACCTTCAACGACTGTTATCCACAGTTAGCATATCTCCTAGTTGTCAATCAAATGTCTTTTGGCATCTATCAAATGGGCGGGCAGGCAAGTTCCCATTCACCTGTCAAAACGTGGGTTGGGACCAGCATGCATTGGCAGGCAAGCTGCAGAAGGACGAGCAGGCTACTATTCCCTATCGTTTATCAGTGCACTTTTGACGGCAAACTGAAAAAGTTTGAGAGGGTTTATCTACTGTTCCCTTGTTAGATTTTGGCTTATCTCGCTCTGGCTAGCATTAGTTGTTAATCTAGTTGTTGTTGATGTGAATAGGCAACTGAGGGAGAGATAGCCTACCTTTCCATGGTTGTTTAATCAATAGGACTGTAAAGTTCCCAAATGTAAGAGAACTCCCGTGGTATTTACATATCTGCAGAAATCCATTCAGGTGTATTTTGTGGCTTTTGGCGAATACCTTCTAATGATCTAAAGTTGCGCTGTTGCTACTGCCTGTAAACACACAGTCCAGTTCAAAGTGAATGATGACAGGCCGTGGAAGTAGCTGAATTTGTCACTACAATCTTTTACTAATAAAAGTCGCCGGAGGGGTGCCCGAAAACTCGCTAAATATTGTTGGCAACACTGCCCGTGTGGCAAATGGCTTATTTGCATATACAGTGGGGAAAAAAAGTATTTAGTCAGCCACCAATTGTGCAAGTTCTCCCACTTAAAAAGATGAGAGAGGCCTGGAATTTTCATCATAGGTACACGTGATGACACTATGACAGACAAAATGAGAATTTTTTTCTCCAGAAAATCACATTGTAGGATTTTTAATGAATTTATTTGCAAATTATGGTGGAAAATAAGTATTTGGTCAATAACAAACGTTTCTCAATACTTTGTTATATACCCTTTGTTGGCAATGACACAGGTCAAACGTTTTCTGTAAGTCTTCACAAGGTTTTCACACATTGTTGCTGGTATTTTGGCCCATTCCTCCATGCAGATCTCCTCTAGCAGTGATGTTTTGGGGCTGTCGCTGGGCAACACGGACTTTCAACTCCCTCCAAAGATTTTCTATGGGGTTGAGATCTGGAGACTGGCTAGGCCACTCCAGGACCTTGAAATGCTTCTTACGAAGCCACTCCTTCGTTGCCCGGGCGGTGTGTTTGGGATCATTGTCATGCTGAAAGACCCAGCCACGTTTCATCTTCAATGCCCTTGCTGAGGGAAGGAGGTTTTCACTCAAAATCTCACGATACATGGCCCCATTCATTCTTTCCTTTACACGGATCAGTCGTCCTGGTCCCTTTGCAGAAAAACAGCCCCAAAGCATGATGTTTCAACCCCCATGCGTCACAGTAGGTATGGTGTTCTTTGGATGCAACTCAGCATTCTTTGTCCTCCAAACACGACGAGTTGAGTTTTTACCAAAAAGTTATATTTTGGTTTCATCTGACCATATGACATTCTCCCAATCCTCTTCTGGATCATCCAAATGCACTCTAGCAAACTTCAGACGGGCCTGGACATGTACTGGCTTAAGCAGGGGGACACGTCTGGCACTGCAGGATTTGAGTCCCTGGCGGCGTAGTGTGTTACTGATGGTAGGCTTTGTTACTTTAGTCCCAGCTCTCTGCAGGTCATTCACTAGGTCCCCCCATGTGGTTCTGGGATTTTTGCTCACCGTTCTTGTGATCATTTTGACCCCACGGGGTGAGATCTTGCGTGGAGCCCCAGATCGAGGGAGATTATCAGTGGTCTTGTATGTCTTCCATTTCCTAATAATTGCTCCCACAGTTGATTTCTTCAAACCAAGCTGCTTACCTATTGCAGATCCAGTCTTCCCCAGCCTGGTGCAGGTCTACAATTTTGTTTCTGGTGTCCTTTGACAGCTCTTTGGTCTTGGCCATAGTGGAGTTTGGAGTGTGACTGTTTGAGGTTGTGGACAGGTGTCTTTTATACTGATAACAAGTTCAAACAGGTGCCATTAATACAGGTAACGAGTGGAGGACAGAGGAGCCTCTTAAAGAAGAAGTTACAGGTCTGTGAGAGCCAGAAATCTTGCTTGTTTGTAGGTGACCAAATACTTATTTTCCACCATAATTTGCAAATAAATTCATTAAAAATCCTACAATGTGATTTTCTGGATTTTTTCTCTCTCAATTTGTCTGTCATAGTTGATGTGTACCTATGATGAAAATTACAGGCCTCTCTCATCTTTTTAAGTGGGAGAACTTGCACAATTGGTGGCTGACTAAATACTTTTTTCCCCCACTGTAGGCCAACTGTAGCTCTGATTGGCTATGGCGCACCAGACAGTTTTTATTAGGTTTTATTTACTGCCGTGTCTGTTAATTGTCCAAACGTACGGCCGCTTTCCCACTCTACATTGCTATAGAATATTCACAAATGCCTTACTCTACGTAATTCCCAAACATTCTATGAATGTATGAAATCGTGAAAATAACCATATCTCAGTGCTCGCTTGTCAGAAAATGTAAAAAAAAAAAAAAAAAAAAAAAATAAAATGAGTGTATATGAACATATTTTCATAAGATTACATGTTGCTAAAACGCTGTCAGTTCCACTTTAACGTTGCTGGTCTTTATTTCAAACATTTTCTTTTTAATGTCTTACTAAGTTACTGCTGCTGCGGGTGACGGGGTGCTGGGCTCTGATTGGTGGAGGCTGATTGGATACATGTGTGTGGAGGGAGGAGAAGGGAAGCAGGTCAGAGACGAGAAAGGAGAGAGGAGAGAGGAGGAAGGAAAGAGGAGAGAGGCGGAGAGAGGAGGACAGAGGAGGAAAGACGAGAAGAGGAGGAGGAAGAGGAAGAAAAGGAGGGGAAAGAAAAGGGGCAAAAGGGAAAGAAAGAGAGGGGGAGGAAGGAGGAAGGAGGGGGGGGGGGGGGGGAGGGAAGGGAGGGGGGAAAGGCGGGAGGGGGAGGGGAAAGAGGAGGAGGAAGAGGAGGAGGAAAAGGGGAGGAGGGGAGGGGGGAAGGAAAGAGGAGGAAGGAGGCAGGAGAAATGACAGAGGAGAGAGGAGGCAGGAGAGAGGAGGAAGGAGGAGGGGAAGGAAGGAAAGAGACGGGGAGGAGGAAATTAGGCAGGACAGGACCAGGGACAAGAGGAGAGGAGGGAAGGAGGCAGGAGAGGAGGACAGAGGAAGAGAGGAGCATCAAAGGAGAGGCCCGAAGGAGAGGTGAGGGGAAGGAGCACGGGGAAGGAAGGAGGAGGACGGAACGGGAAAGGAAGAGGAGGAAGAGGAAATGGAAGCGGAGAAGGAAAGGAGGAGGAACGGGAAAAGAGGAAGGAGGAAGGAAAAGAAGGAGGAGAGAGAGGAGGAGGGAGAGATGAAAGAAGAGAGGAGGAAGGAGAGAGAGGAGGCAGGACAGAGGAGGCAGGACAGAGGAGGCAGGACAGAGGAGAGGAGGAAGGAGAGAGGAGGCAGGACAGAGGAGAGAGGAGGCAGGAGAGAGAGGCAGGGGATAGAGCAGGCAGGGGAGGCAGGGGATAGAGGAGGCAGGAGACAGGGACTAGAGGAGGCAGGAGAGGGAGGCAGGAGAGAGGACGGAGCAGGGAGGATAGAGCAGGCAGGGGATGCAGGGGATAGAGGAGACAGGGGAGGCAGGGGATATAGGAGGCAGGGGATAGAGGAGACAGGGGAGGCAGGGGATAGAGGAGACAGGGGATAGAGGAGACAGGGGAGGCAGGGGATAGAGGAGACAGGGAGGCAGGGGATAGAGGAGGCAGGGGATAGAGGAGGCAGGAGGCAGGGGATAGAGAGACAGGGGATAGAGGAGGCAGGGGAGAGGAGAGAGGAGGGCAGGGGAGAGAGGGAGCAGGGAAGGGGATAGAGAGGCGGGGAGGCAGGGGAAGAGGAGGAAGGGGAGAGGGGAGGCAGGGGATGGGAGACAGGGGATAGGGGAGGCAGGAGGCAGGGGATAGAGGAGGCAGGAGGCAGGGGATAGAGGAGACAGGGGAGGAGGAGGCAGGGGATAAGGAGACAGGGGAGGCAGGGGAGGGTGGGGAGGACAGGGTAGGGGACAGGGGAGACAGGGGATAGGGGAGGCAGGAAGAGGAGGCAGGGATAGAGGAGACAGGGTATAGAGGAGACAGGGGATAGAGGAGGCAGGGGATAGAGGAGGCAGGGGATAGAGGAGAAGGGGAGGTAAGGAGACAGGGAATAGAGGGGACAGGGGAGAGAGGAGGAAGGGGATAGAGGAGGCCCGGGGGGAAAAGAGGAGGAAGGGATAGGGAGGCAGGGAAGGGGGCAGGGATAGAGGGACAGGGGATAGAGGAGACAAGGGGATAGAGGAGAAAGGGGGGTAGGGGACAGGGGATAGAGGAGGCGGGGAGGCAGGGATAGAGGGACAGGGATAGAGGAGGCAGGGGATGAGACAGGGGATGGGGAAACAGGGTAGAGAGGCAGGGGATAGAGGAGGAGGGGATAGAGGAGAAGGGGACAGGGAAAAAGGAGGGGGGGAGCAGGGGAAGAGGAGGCAGGAGGCAGAGGTAAGGGCAGGGGAGGCAGGGGGATAGAGGAGGCAGGGGATGAGGAGGACGGGTATAGAGGAGGACAGGGATAGAGGAGACAGGGATAGAGGAGACAGGGGATAGAGGAGGCAGGGGATAGGGGAAGGCGGGGATAGAGGGGCGGGGATAGAGGAGGAGGGATAGAGGAGACAGGGGAAGGGAGACAGGGGGTAGAGGAGACAGGGGATAGAGGAGACAGGGATAGAGGAGGCAGGGGGATAGAGGAGACGGGGTGGGGATAGAGGAGACAGGGTTTAGAGGACAGGGGATAGAGGAGACAGGGGTTTAGAGGAGGCAGGAGGCAGGGGATAGAGGATGACAGGGGATAGAGGGAGGCAGGGGATAGAGGAGGCAGGGATAGAGGAGGACAGGGGAGTAGAGGCAGGGGGATTAGAGAGGCAGGGGTGATAGGGAGGCAGGAGATAGAGGGGAAGAGGAGGGGATAGAGGAGGAGGGGATAGAGGAGACAGGGGGAATAGAGGAGCAGGGGATAGAGGAGGCAGGGGGATAGAGGAGACAGGGGATAGAGGAGACAGGGGATAGAGGAGGCAGGGGATAGAGGAGACAGGGGATAGAGGAGACAGGGGATAGAGGAGGCAGGGGATAGAGAAGCGGAGTAGAGGAGACAGGGGAATAGGGGATAGAGGAGGCAGGGGATAGAGGAGACAGGGGATAGAGGAGGCAGGGGATAGAGGAGACAGGGGATAGAGGAGACAGGGGATAGAGGAGACGGGATAGAGGAGACAGGGGATAGAGGAGACAGGGGACAGAGGAGACAGGAGACAGGGGACAGAGGAGACAGGGGATAGAGGAGGCAGGGGACAGAGGAGACAGGGACAGGGAGCAAGGAGACAGGGGATAGAGGATAGGCAGGGGATAGAGGAGGACAGGGATGATAGGAGGGGACAGGGGATTAGAGGAGGACAGGGGGACAGGAGGAGACAGGAGACAGGGTGATAGAGGAGGCAGGGGATTATAGGGAGACAGGGGATAGGAGGAGACAGGGGACAAGCGGATGGCAAGGGGATAGAGGAGGCAGGGGATAGAGGGAGAGGAGAAGGGGATAGAGGAGGCAGGGAGGCAAGGGGATAGAGGCGACAGTCGGGGGATAGAGGAGGCAGGGGATAGAGGAGGAAGGGGATAGAGGAGGGCAGGGGGTAGAGGGAGGCAGGGGATAGAGAAGGCAGGGGGGATTAGAGGAGGCAGGGGTGATAGAGGGGGAGACAGGGGACCGAGGAGACAGGAGACAGGGGGAATAGAGGAGGGCAGGGGGATAGAAGGAAGACAGGGGATAGAGGAGACAGGGGGATATAGGAGACAGGGGATAGAGGAGGACAGGGGACAGAGAGGCAGGGACAGGGGATAGAGGAGGCAGGGGATAGGGAGGCAGGGATATAGGGAGGAGGGGATTAGAGGAGGAGGGGATAGAGGAACAGGGGATAGAGGAGGCGGGAAGAGAGGCAGGAGATAGAGGAGACGGGGATAGGGGAAGAGGGCAGGGGATAGAGGAGACAGGGGATAGAGGAGGCAGGGGATAGAGGAGGACGGGGATGAGGAGACAGGGGATAGAGGACGGGATAGAGGAGACAGGGGGATAGAGGAGACGGGGGGAAGAGGGGGACGGAGACGGGGGGACAGAGGGGGACAGGGGATGAGGGAGGCAGGGGACAGAGGAGACAGGGGACAGAGGAGACAGGAGACAGGGGATAGAGGAGGCAGGGGATAGAGGAGACGGGGGATAGGGGGGGGACAGGGATAGAGGAGACAGGGGACAGAGGAGACAGGAGCGGGGATGGGAGGAGGCAGGGATATGGAGACAGGGGATAGAGGAGACAGGGGAAGAGGAGGCAGGGGATAGAGGAGGAAAGGGGGATAGAGGAGACAGGGGATAGGGAGGCAGGAGGAGGGGATAGGGAGACAGGGATAGAGGAGGAGGGGTAGGGAGGCAGGGGATAGAGGAGGCAGGGGATAGAGGAGGCAGGGGATAGAGGAGGCAGGGGATAGAGGAGACAGGGGATAGAGGAGACAGGGGATAGAGGAGACAGGGGATAGAGGAGCGGGATAGAGGAGGCAGGGGATGAGGAGGCGGGGATAGAGGAGGCAGGGGATAGAGAAGGAGGGGATGAGGAGGAGGGATAGAGGGACAGGGGACAGAGGAGACAGGAGGCGGGGGAAATAGAGGGAGGCAGGGGTAGAGGAGGACAGGGGATGAGGAGCAGGGGATATAGGAGGACGGGGGAAATAGAGGAGACAGGGGACAGAGGAGGCAGAGGCAGGGGATAGAGGAGGCAGGGGATAGGGGAGGGGGAAGGGAAAGGGGATAGAGGAAAACAGGGGAAGAGGAGGAGGAGGCAGGGGATAGAGGAGGCAGGGATAGAGGAGGGGGGGATAGGAGGAGGAGGCAGGGGGATAGAGGAGGCAGGGGATAGAGGAGGCAGGGGATAGAGGAGGCAGGGGATAGAGGAGACAGGGGACAGAGGAGGCAGGAGGCAGGGGATAGAGGAGGCAGGGGATAGAGGAGGCAGGGGATAGAGGAGACAGGGGATAGAGGAGAGGGGAGGCAGGGGAAGGAAGGCCTGTGTAGAGTGGCACGGAGGTTGAACAGAGGCCCAGCCCAGAGAAGCTAGCCCTCGTCAGAGAGCTCTGCCCTGGAGACTGAGAGAGGAGGAAAGAGGAGAGGGGAAGAGAGCGCCACCATGCTGGGGTGGGCAAGATAAAGGGACACTCAGAGAGATTGTCTTTCTCGCCCAAACTCATTGGTCTACACGCCGGCTGTATGAAGAGACTACCAGACAGCCAACACAACATGGCCATCCAATGTAATACCCCTGATTCCAGGTCAGTTGAAGAGGCATACACCAATACATACTGGTGGGCAAGCAGAGGAGATACCAATGTAGTTATCCTTCTATGAAAAATAAACCCTGATTAGTGCCAATAAATGTTAATTCACAATAGGTCTGCTTCATTCAGGATTTAACTGGTTAACTCCAGAGAACGCTCTGAGCCAGGGAGTCAGAAGAAAGAAAGAGAAAGGACTAGGAGGAGGAGAGGAAAAGAGGGAGGGAGGGAGGGAGGGAGGGAGGGAGGGAGGATGAGGGGCAGAGTTGCATGTTTAGCTACTGTTGTTTTCCTGTAGGATATCATTAGCTGTAATTCAGCTTCCAAATGGTTACCAGATGACTATCACAACTCCAACTCTTAGTCATCAAAGCTAGAGAAAAAATGTAAATATTTAGAGAAAAGTTAGCGAGGGAGATTTGGGGTTTGCATGAGAATCTGCTGTGGCTCTTTCCATCATAACTTAAGAGTTTTAAGTGCTGTAAAGAAATAGAAAAAAGCCCCTTTTCAATATTCAAACTCAGACATGGACGTCAGAGTTAAAAAAAAAACATATAGATGTTATCTCCTTGAGCAGCTTTCAGACTAAGCAGATTGCTTTTTTTGTTGTTGTTGCTGGAATAGCATTTTTCAAAACCTGTCATCAGTGCAGATAAAAAATAAAAAAATAAAAAATATGAGAAACACTGCGATAAGGTTTCTCTCCAGCCTCATTCAGACCAGACCTTATAGGAAAATAGTAGCATAAAACCCATAGGTAACATACAGTGCCTTGAAAAAGTATTTGCCCCCTTTCTGATTTTCTCTATATTTGCATATTTTTGATACTGAATGTTATCAGATCTTCAACCAAAACCTAATATTAGATAAAGGGAACCTGAGTTTACAAATAACAAAAAAATTTGATACTTATTTTATTTAATTAACAAAGTTACGCAACTCCCAATTCCCTTGTGAAAAAGTAATTGCCCCCTTACACTCTTAACTGGTTGTGCCACCTGTAGCTGCAATGTCTCCAACCAAATGCTTCCTGTAGTTGTTGATCAGTCCCTCAAATCGCTGTGGAGGAATTTTGTCCCACTCTTGCGTGCAGAACTGCTCAGGTAGCCGACAGACAGGGCATTGCTGATAAAGTCAGTTGAGCATAAAGTTCGGAATGACACAATAGAATGTGCACAACATCTAAAGACCTGCATCACTATACGGAGAGCGTTGCCGTTTCTTAAAGGACGTATTTGGGTGTTTTTGGAGCCTTTGTTCAGGTTTTATCGGTACCCCTGCAACTGCATGAGGAAGTCTATCGCTGGTGGGGTGCGTTTCTTAAAAACAAATGAAATCGGCAAAAAAAGTGTCTGGACACCTCTACAACATGAAATTTGCATCAAAAATGTCGATTTGGTTAAAAAAAAGTTAACTTGTCCTTTAAAACTACCACTCTAGCTACCCAGCAACTTCATAAGAAACACGGTAGTATGGTCTCTCTTATAGTATAACCTTGTGTTACGTGAGCAGAGGAGCACAGCCAGACAGCAGACTGTAGACAAACAGTGAGGGGAGGACCAGACAAACAGACAGACAGACACAGACAGACAGACATATAGTGAAGGGAGGACCAGACAGACAGACAGTGAAGGGAGGACCAGACAGACAGACAGACACAGACATATAGTGAAGGGAGGACCAGACAGACAGACAGTGAGGGGAGGACCAGACAGACAGACAGACAGTGAGGGGAGGACCAGACAGACAGACAGACAGTGAGGGGAGGACCAGACAGACAGACAGACAGTGAGGGGAGGACCAGACAGACAGACAGACACAGACAGACAGACATATAGTGAAGGGAGGACCAGACAGACAGACAGTGAGGGGAGGACCAGACAGACAGACAGACAGTGAGGGGAGGACCAGACAGACAGTGAGGGGAGGACCAGACAAACAGACAGTGAGGGGAGGACCAGACAGACAGACAGACACAGACAGACAGACATATAGTGAAGGGAGGACCAGACAGACAGACAGTGAGGGGAGGACCAGACAAACAGACAGACACAGACAGACAGACATATAGTGAAGGGAGGACCAGACAGACAGACAGTGAGGGGAGGACCAGACAGACAGACAGACAGTGAGGGGAGGACCAGACAGACAGACAGACAGTGAGGGGAGGACCAGACAGACAGACAGACAGTGAGGGGAGGACCAGACAGACAGACAGACACAGACAGACAGACAGACATATAGTGAAGGGAGGACCAGACAGACAGACAGTGAGGGGAGGACCAGACAGACAGACAGTGAGGGGAGGACCAGACAGACAGACAGACAGTGAGGGGAGGACCAGACAGACAGTGAGGGGAGGACCAGACAGACAGACAGACAGTGAGGGGAGGACCAGACAGACAGACAGACAGTGAGGGGAGGACCAGACAGACAGACAGACAGTGAGGGGAGGACCAGACAGACAGACAGACAGACAGACAGACAGTCAGTGAGGGGAGGACCAGACAGACAGACAGTGAGGGGAGGACCAGACAGACAGTGAGGGGAGGACCAGACAGACAGACAGACAGTGAGGGGAGGACCAGACAGACAGTGAGGGGAGGACCAGACAGACAGACAGTGAGGGGAGGACCAGACAGACAGTGAGGGGAGGACCAGACTGATCAAAGAGTATGCTCAGCACGTCTCCCCCAGCCAGGGGAAGGAGCCCTGGAGCCGTGGGTAGGTCTGTCTCTGTGTTTGTGTGAGTGGAGCATGGAGCCCTCACCAGGTAGCTCAGGTACTGCGCCACATTCCAACGGCTGGGGTTCAGGGGTCAAGGGGAAGGGCTCTAACCTCAGACAGTGACACACAGACAGAACACTGAATGCATGACCTCATGACCTCTGTGGCCTGACTGTTGTGAAAGAGAAGTCATAAGTCATTGAGCGCAAGAAAGCCTGCTATAACAGGCATAATACATGTTTTTTTTTTTAAATCATTCTTTATTTTACCAGGTAAGTTGACTGAAAACACATTCTCATTTACAGCAATGACTGGGGAATAGTTACAGTGGAGAGGAGGGGGGATGAATGAGCCAATTGGAAGCTGGGGGTGATTAGGTGGCCATGATGGTATGAGGACCACATTGGGAATTTATCCAGGACACCAGGGTTAACACCCCTACCCTTACGATAAGTGCCATGAGATCTTTAGTGACCACAGAGAGTCAGGACACCCGTTTAACGTCCCATCCGAAAGGCGACTCTACACAGGGCAATGTCCCCAATCACTGCCCTGGGGCACTGGGATATTCTTTTAGACCAGAGGAAAGAGTGCCTCCTACTGGCCAGCCAACACCACTTCCAGCAGCATCTGGTCTCCCATCCAGGGACCGCCCAAGACTAACCCTGCTGAGCTTCAGAGGAAAACCAGCAGTGGGATACAGGGTGGTATGTTGCTGGCATGTTATAACATAGAAAACAGTGTTTGGATAGGGACAGAGCATGTCATGCACACATGACAATATCATTCTGAATTCCTAGAATAAATCGATAATAGCCAATCCCCCATCAGAAATACCAGCCAGAAAACCCCTGAAAGTCAGACAGTCCCATACTGGGTTGAGCTGAGAGGGACAAGCGTCACAATACGTGTCCTGTTCCTGTCACGTCTCTACTCTATGCACATGACCGTGATGCTCCATGGCCAGGTCACAATGGGGGGTTGGCAGGCGACACAGAGGTAGAGAGGAATTCCAATTCCGACAACCTCTAGCCTCATTGTGTAATGATCCTGCTAGATTAAGCTTCATTCACAAAGCCAACACTCCATTGTTCCCTCTCTGCTTATTTATACTTGTTAAGCCTCCCTCCAAAAGCAATAAATGAAGGAGAGAAACAAAACTCTCAACGTATATATCATCACAGCGTGTATTATTTCAAGACTCGAGGGCTATACAAAGTAACTGTCTTTCTGCTGTCTCCAGTCAGCTCACGGTGAAAAACGTGATACAGAGACGTCATCCTCTCCTGACAGGAAGGGAAAGAATGGATTTTTTAAATTATTATTTGGTTTCTTAAAAGGGACCATGTTTTCTACAGCACAAATAACACTATTTTATTGTTATTGGGGAAAACTGGCACTGATTGACAACCATGTCTGATGCATGGGAATTTTGAATGCCCATAGAGTGCAGAGTGCGAGAAGAAGGGGGGGGGGGGGGGGGGGGGGGAGAAAGAGCGAGAAAGAGAGAATTATATATATATTTTTAATACCTTTATTGGCCCAATAGTTCCATAATTAAAAGCAAACTTTATTTCATTTTAACAGACCTAGAAAGTTACAGGGGAGAGAGCGAGAGAGGGAGGGAGGGAGAGCAGAGAGAGAACGCAGAGAGATAGAGTGGAGGGAGGGAGAGCAGAGAGAGAGCGCAGCGAGAGAAAGAGTGCAGAGAGAGAGAGAGCGCAGAGAGAGAAAGAGTGCAGAGAGAGAGAGAGCGCAGAGAGAGAAAGAGTGCAGAGAGAGAGAGAGCGCAAAGAGAGAAAGAGTGCAGAGAGAGAGAGAGCGCGGAAGGAGAGCAGTCAGGGCCGTCTGATAACAGACCTTTGGGAATTATTTTAATTTCACTGGCTGTGTTGTGGTGTGTGCTGTGTGTGAGCAGCCAGCCAAGACAGCTCACCCTGCCAAGCAGCTATATTCCATTTGCTGCATCTTGCACCTCAGGCGGCAGACATTTTGTAATCTCTGTTTGCAGACTTTCCTCTTTAGGGGACCTTTAAATCACTTACAAAGGGGACTGAGGGGAATATGTGCATTATATATATAAAACATCTTGCAATTACAGTACTGTTCTTTGTTTGCATTGAATTATTATAGTTCAATGTCAAATAATGACCTATTCTAACACTGGTAATATCCATCTTTGAACACAAGAATGAAGTCATGTCAATAAATCCCTTCTCAAACGACAGACGCATGTAATGACAACACCGAGAGAAAGTGGAAGATAAATGAACCAGTTGTTCATCTCTTGGAGGGTTTTCAGGGCCTTGGGCTACAGAAGGCACAGAGCCAGACACGCCTTGGGCTACAGAAGGCACAGAGCCAGACACGCCTTGGGCTACAGAAGGCACAGAGCCAGACACGCCTTGGGCTACAGAAGGCACAGAGCCAGACACGCCTTGGGCTACAGAAGGCACAGAGCCAGACACGCCTTGGGCTACAGAAGGCACAGAGCCAGACACGCCTTGGGCTACAGAAGGCACAGAGCCAGACACGCCTTGGGCTACAGAAGGCACAGAGCCAGACACGCCTTGGGCTACAGAAGGCACAGAGCCAGACACGCCTTGGGCTACAGAAGGCACAGAGCCAGACACGCCTTGGGCTACAGAAGGCACAGAGCCAGACACGCCTTGGGCTACAGAAGGCACATAGCCAGACACGCCTTGGGCTACAGAAGGCACAGAGCCAGACACGCCTTGGGTACAGAAGGCACAGAGCCAGACACGCCTTGGGCTACAGAAGGCACAGAGCCAGACACGCCTTGGGCTACAGAAGGCACAGAGCCAGACACGCCTTGGGCTACAGAAGGCACAGAGCCAGACACGCCTTGGGCTACAGAAGGCACAGAGCCAGACACGCCTTGGGCTACAGAAGGCACAGAGCCAGACACGCCTTGGGCTACAGAAGGCACAGAGCCAGACACGCCTTGGGCTACAGAAGGCACAGAGCCAGACACGCCTTGGGCTACAGAAAATGTCCATTCCTGAGACACATTTTTAGACTAGGTCTGCGTCCCTAATGGCACCTTATCCTTTATAGTACACTACTTCTGACCTGGGCACTACAGGAAATAGGGGGGAGAGAGGGGGGGGAGAGAGGGGGGAGGGGAGGGGGGGGGGGGGGAGAGGGAGGAGAGAGAGGGAGAGAGGGAGAGAGGGAGAGAGGGGAGAGGAGGGAGAGGAGAGAGAGGGGAGAGAGGGAGGAGGGGGAGAGGGAGGGGAGAGAGGGGGGATGAGAGGGAGGGGAGGAGAGAGGGGGGGAGAGAGAGAGAGGAGGGGAGAGAGAGAGGGGGGAGAGAGAGAGGGGGGAAGAGAGAGGAGAGAGAGAGAGAGAGAGGGGGAGGAGAGAGGAGGAGGGGAGAGCGGAGAGGGGAGGAGAAGAGAGGGGAGAGAGGGGGAGAGGGGGAGAGAGGGGAGAGAGAGGGGAGAGAGAGGGGGGAGAGAGAGGGGGGGGGAGGGAGAGAGAGGGGGAGAGAGAGGGGGGGGAGCGAGAGGGGGGAGAGAGAGGGGGGGGAAGAGAGAGGGGGGGGCGGGAGGGGGGAGAGAGGGGGGCGAGAGGGGGAAGAGAGAGGGGGGGAGCGAGAGGGGGGGGGGGGCGAGAGGGGGAAGAGAGAGGGGGGGAGCGAGGGAGGGGGAAAGAGAGAGGGAGGGGAGAGGGGAGAGATACATTTTTGCCATTTGGGACACAACCTAGGACTATCCTCCTAATCAAATAAAATAAAATGGCCGCATACACATATTTAGCAGATGTTATTGCGGGTGTGGTGAAATGCTTGTATTGGTCTGGGAGGTGACCAAGAACCCGATGCTCACTCTGAAAGAGCTCTAGAGTTCCTCTGTGGAGATGGGAGAACCTTCCAGAAGGACAACCATCTCTGCAGCACTCCACCAATCAGGCCTTTACGGTAGAGTGGCCAGAGGGAAGCCACTCCTCAGTAAAAGGCACATGACAGCCCGCTTGGAGTTTGCCAAAAGGCACCTAAAGACTACCAGACCATGAGAAACAAGATTCTCTGGTCTGATGAAACCAAGGTTGAACTCTGGCCTGAATGCCAAGCGTCACGTCTGGAGGAAACCTGCCACCATCCCTACGGTGAAGCATGGTGGAAGCAGCATCATGCTGTGGGGATGTTTTTCAGCGGCAGGGACTGGGAGACTAGTCAGGATCAAAGGGAAAGATGAACGGAGCAAAGTACAGAGAGATCCTTGATGAAAACCTGCTCCAGAGCGCTCAAAACCTCAGACTGGGGCCAAGGTTCACCTTCCAACAGGACAACGACCCTAAGCACACAGCCAAGACAACAAAGGAGTGGCTTCGGGACAAGTCTCTGAATGTCCTTGAGTGGCCCTGCCAGAGCCCGGACTTGAACCCGATCGAACATTTCTGGAGAGACCTGAAAATAGCTGTGCAGCAATGCTCCCCATCCATCCTGACAGAGCTTGAGAGAATCTGCAGAGAAGAATGGGAGAAACTCCCCAAATACAGGTGTGCCAAGCTTGAAGCATCATACCTAAGAAGACTCGAGGCTGTAATCGCTGCCGAAGGTGGTTCAACAAAGTACTGAGTAAAGGGTCTGAATACTTATGTAAATGTGATATTTATTTTATTTTTTGCAAAAATGTCAAAAAATCCATTAGGCCGGACAAAGTAGAATGACTGTTGAACGGATGCCCCGCCGGACTTTACTCCACACCCCGCAAAAATATATATATTCAGATGTGTTCTTTTTTGGGCAATATATGCAGTGCTTTGTTTATTATGCACTGTCCGCTCTCCCTTGAGGCTTTCCCAAGTTGATGCACAAGACACCAAACAGCCTCAGATCACGCGCTCAGATCACATTCGAGGATTGGAAAGTGAAACACACACGCTCGCACCTGCAGGCGACGTGCAGATGTTTCATTTCTCTCACATGCCGTCATGGCTGAAGCCAGCGCAAATTCCTGCTATTTATGTGTCCAGGTTAAACGTGGAACGTCCCTCATTATAAACAAACAGTCGGTTAAATTCATGGTTAATGCATCATTTTCAGATCTATTAGAAGCGATTAAGACGAAACAACGTCATTGAACCAATTGACTGGCCAGAGATCAGGGCATTCATCAGCAAAGTAGTGCAAGCTGATTGTATTTTGGACAACCAAATTGAAGTCAAAATGATTGATGAAATCTAAGTGTGTCAGCTGTATGGTGATTTGCGATTCATAACTTACATTTTACCGATACTACCAGTAGTAGTAGGCTAACCGATAACACCAACACGGAATGCGTTTGAAGTGATGATGCACCGCCGAAAACAATGATGTGATCGACTGTCTCCAAGGTGGGGGCGTTTCGTGGCAGCCAGACGAGACAATCGAAGGAGGCGGTGAGCAAAGTTACTGGGCTCGAATTTAGTCAAGCTTGCTATATATAGATGAATGATTCTAATTGTGCATGTTATAAACAAAATGTGTTTATTTTGATGATGATAGACTATACTCTATGGTTGGATTTATGTATTTTTTCCAATGCTACATTAATTTGGCAGACCGAACTTGATTGACTCACTTTCTACAAGGCTAGTCTTTGAGAGGCCTAATCATATTCTATACGCCTATAGACTACATAGATGCATTCAGGTAATGAACTCCTTATTATACAACAACATTTTAATTTGATTACAATTATTTATTGTCAATAATTCTTGAATTAGAAAAAAGTTAAATGGTCTACTCTATTACCCTATACATCACATTAAATTACCAGATTGGATTGCACTTTTTCATTCATTTGAATGTTACATTCATTTGACCTAATTCGAATGTGTCACGCTCTGGCTCCGGGACTTTGTATTATTGGCCAGGGTGTGTTCATTTTTGTTGTGTTTGGGGATTAGTTGGGTTGTTATTGGTTGTTTCATTGTTTGGTCCAGTGACTCCCAATCGGAGGTAACGAGTGTCAGCTGTCGGCTCGTTATCTCTGATTGGGAGCCATATTTATACTGTCATTGTTCACCTTGGGGTTGTGGGTTTTTGTTCTATGTTCAGTCGTTGTCACTGAGGACTTCATGATCGTGTTTTGTTTTGTATTCTCGTGTATTGCATTAAAGTCAATATGTTCGCTACCAACGCTGCGCTTTGGTCCTACTTCATAGACGATCGTGACAGAATGATTGCCCTTTATTAACAATAATATATTTTTCCTAGAAAGGGAAGTCTATGACAGGCCTTTATAATTGTATTGTCTTAATTTGTTAAAGCCTTGTTAGGCTACACAATTAAGTAGATTCATGAACTGATAATACACTCATATATTACTTTTTTTCCCCCCTTTTTTTGTGTGTGTGTGAATATGATAGAATATTGCATTCTATTATACATCCTATGTGAATAATGTTCATTTATTTGTATATTAATAATAATAATCTGAAAATCAAACTGAAATGTAATATTTCTCCTATTTTTCATGTCCATATAGCCTGGACATTCGTTACCAGATTATCAAAAGCACTCTGATGTACGGACCCCCATCTAGAGAAGTTGAAAGAGAGCCATACCAGACAGATTCCTGCAATTACCTCAAGGCCTTGGATCCTACAACAGATACCAGGAAACACGACACAAGTCACCAACACTAAGTCAAGATCAGCTTCGGGATCATTTGCAGTCAGCTCTCTATCTCAATACCCCAGCCCTGGGCATGCCGGAATCACTTCACAGGTATTTTAATGATCTATCTCAATACCCCAGCCCTGGGCATGCCGGAATCACTTCACAGGTATTTTAATGATCTATCTCAATACCCCAGCCCTGGGCATGCCGGAATCACTTCACAGGTATTTTAATGATCTATCTCAATACCCCCAGCCCTGGGCATGCCGGAATCACTTCACAGGTATTTTAATGATCTATCTCAATACCCCAGCCCTGGGCATGCCGGAATCACTTCACAGGTATTTTAATGATCTATCTCAATACCCCAGCCCTGGGCATGCCGGAATCACTTCACAGGTATTTTAATGATCTATCTCAATACCCCCAGCCCTGGGCATGCCGGAATCACTTCACAGGTATTTTAATGATCTATCTCAATACCCCAGCCCTGGGCATGCCGGAATCACTTCACAGGTATTTTAATGATCTATCTCAATACCCCAGCCCTGGGCATGCCGGAATCACTTCACAGGTATTTTAATGATCTATCTCAATACCCCAGCCCTGGGCATGCCGGAATCACTTCACAGGTATTTTAATGATCTATCTCAATACCCCAGCCCTGGGCATGCCGGAATCACTTCACAGGTATTTTAATGAATGTATTGTGTCATTTTTCTACATCAGTTAAGTTTGTGGCACACTACTAGTCCTTGAAGATTCATGTCAAACATACTGTGTCTGATATTGTAAAATGTCACCATTTATTCAGGAAATGTAAAACGTTTATTTTCAAAAGTAAATCTAAGCTTTATGTTTTAAACCTCTTAACTAAAACTGCCTGTATTCCTTGTTCACGTTAGATCTCAGAGAAGATGTGGTGTGTCTAACAGAGTCCAGAGCCGCTTATGCATCCCACTTGGAGAAGGTGAATCAAGCAATGACCAGACGTCACCAACAGCCCACTCCCCTACGTAAACCAGAGTCTGATGTTTTATGCTACACTGTGAGAGGATCATGCGGACCGGTCAACCCCCAGTACAGCACTCTGTTGCAAGCTATGGAGAAAGTGCCCCAATACCACCCCCTCTTTCTACTGGACTTTGCTCCTGAAGATAGATTCCAGAGAAGGAAATGGATTGACAACTTGAAACTTCCATTGACTTTCACTTTGTACAAGTATGCCTGTGGTAACTACCTAGGGCCTAGGCACTCTGACATTCATATGGAAGGTATCCTGACACAGCAATGGCGTTCATGAGACCAGGCAAGCTTCTGTCATCTCCACACTGAGAAAATAAATACCAACATACCACACTAGAGCAATGTAAAAAGCATTCCTGAACAAATACGCACATGCTGCCAAAGTGAACAGCTACTTCTTGAGAAAAATGTATCGGTTTCTGACAGATGACAAGAGTTCAGCAAACGATGATGAACAGTGCCTACTTGATGAGAGAGTATCCTTGTTCCTCGATGGTGATGACCCAGACCTGATCATGGATTTAAGGAAGCTTGGGATGAAGTACAGAAGTATTTGAACGAGTACACAGATCAGGTCAACGATCACAGACATGGGGAGTACTAGAACTTATCTTTTGCTATATCAGTTGAGGACTTGCGTGACACAGTGGAAAAGTGGCTTCCACCAGAAACTAAAATCCCATCAATACAGTGGCTAAGACGTTTACACCCAATAATCCATGGTCCATGTCTGCTCTCCAGTACACAGGAAGGTTTGACCTCAAGTTCATGGTCCAATCTCTGGTGATAAGGGACATCAAGACTCAACGTGTGTCGCAGTACAGTGGAACTACATTAAACAGTTTGCCTGCATGTGGCAGAAGGACTGTAAAACGTTATGTATGGATGATAAGGCAATCATCCCTGTCGGGAGAACCTGGCCAGCCTATAGGGACCTGTAACAGAGGCAGACATCCAAGCATTGCCCCCTGTGATTGGGCCAGTTCTAGCAGCTGCCGGCCATGATGACCACATCAGTGGACTTGAACCATCTGTCACGTTGATCCCAGGCATCCCAGCATCTCCATCTAGTGCATTCTATGATGGGAAAGTTCATGTCACTGTCAAGGACAAGGTTTTCGAGCCATCCAGCCCCCTTCGACACAGTTGAAAATCTCAGCATCCTCAGAGGAGAGAACTACAGTGAAGATGTCTCTCTCAACAAGTCAATCTTGATCATTCAATCTGATGGTGAGCCAGACCACAGAACCACATATGCCTCTGTTCAAGCATGCCACTCACTCCTGTTTGTTCAACTGGATCTTGACATGCTTATCGCCTGTAGAACAGCACCAGGTGACAGCTGGGCCAACCCTGCCGAGAGAGTTAATTCCCTTCTAAACTTGGGGCTTCAGGGAACAGCCCTGGCTAGGGAGAAGATGGAAGAATCAAATGAGAAGTGTGTGAAGAAGTGTAGCACAATGACAAGCCTATGGGAAACAGTCACCAAACAACCAGACCTGAAAGAGGCCCGTGAAAGGCGTATGCATCCTGTGGCAGCTGAGTGGCCGGTTTGAGTGCCTGAAGTGGAAAGGAAACACGTAGAAGTACATCAGCCCGCAACACAGGAAGAAATTGCCAATATTGCACAACAATTCAACATCATTGATATAGAAGTTGACATGACGCATTGACCTCAGCAGAAAACACCTGGACAAGGAACAGTACAAGCAATTCCAGGACAGACATTTCAAGATGTCACAATACATGGTACAGATCAAGAAATACGAGGGAGAAGATCCATGCTGGTACTGCTTAATGAATCCTCCACGCTGGTACTGCTTAATGAATCCTCCACGCTGGTACTGCTTAATGAATCCTCCACGCTGGTACTGCTTAATGAATCCTCCACGCTGGTACTGCTTAATGAATCCTCCACGCTGGTACTGCTTAATGAATCCTCCACGCTTGCCAGAAGAACAATTTAAGAAATTAAAGGTTTGCGCCTGATCCAACATTGACAGCAGACAGACGTGAGTACCAGAAATTTGATGATCTGTACAGCTTGGACACAACTGACAAGGATAGGCCTTCTCTGACACCAAATATAGAAAATGTAAAGAAGAGTGCTGACATGGTCAGTGCAAAGGTGAGAGCGACCATCAACTGTGTTGAATGTGAGAAACCAAGGCGCTTGTATGCCAAAAGCAAGCTGTCTAAAGAAGAACAGAAAGCAGTCCAACGCATTCGGGATGAGAAAGTCATTCCCAGATGTGTGTCCATTGTGGATGTCCAGATGTTCTTGAGGGGGAAGAGGTGGTGAGGCTCAAACAACAATTCCAACATGTCAGGCCAATGTGCCCAGTGTGTAAGCAAGAAGGAAAGCAGTTCCTTACGACAGCTCCAATAATTCTTAAAAATAAATGAACACCCTAGAGACCAGAATAAACAACAAATAAAAGGACAAAACAGACCGTGCTGTTGAACAGTAAAAAGCAGCAGGTGATTGTGCTATTGCCTCTGACCTCAGAACATTGGCCGTCATTTTTATTTCCAGACGATTCTACATGTTGAATGGCCATTGTTTGTTGACACCCAGTAGGGTGATCTACTGCACACGGCCAACTGTAGTTATGGTGTCTTGTGAAGCTGTTCTAGATTTTAAATCAGAGATTAGTTTTTTAAAAAAATATCAGGAATAAAGAAACTGTCGCAAGTTATACTTCCCATTGTGTTTCATTTCTCACGGTTATAACATTGTAACGTCTGCATTCTTTTAAAGAAAAATTGTGTACGTTTTGGCATGGAATAATATCAATCTTGAAGCTCACATTAGGTCTAGAGCCTGTATAAGTGCCTAGGACAATGTGGTAAAGTACTGTTATTCTTTATCCACTTCATGTTTTTTTTTTTTTTTTTCTTCGCTCGCTCGCCTCACTTTTCTGGGGGTAAAATCTGTTAAACAGTGAATCAATTTTGTCTGGCCTTATGGGGTATTGTGTGTAGATTTAATCAATTTTAGAATAAGGCTGTAACATAACAAAATATGGAAAAAGTCAAGGGGTCTGAATACTTTCCGAATGCACTGTATGTGATGGGATATATAGACTATTTGGACAATATATGGATAGAATATGTAGTATATCTGAAGAATAGTATATGTACAGCAATAGTTAAATAGGATAGGTCTTGACTAGAATACAGTTTATACATATGAAGTGGGTAAAACAGTATGTAAACATTATTCAAGTGACCAGTGCTGCATGACTCTATGTACATAGGGCAGCAGCCTCTAAGGTGCAGGGTTGAGTAACCGGGTGGAAGCCGGCTAGTGACAGTGACTAAGATTCAGGGCAGGGTACTGGGTGGAGGCCAGCTAGTGATGGCTATTAAACAGTCTGATGGCCTTGAGATAGAAGCTGTTTATCAGTCTTTCGGTCCCAGCTTTGATGCACTTGTACTGACCTCGCCTTCTAGATGGTAGTGGGGTGAACAGGCCGTGGCTCGGTGGCTGAGGTCCTTGATTATCTTCTTGGCCTTCCTATGACACCGGGTGCTGTAGATGTCCTGGAGGGCAGGCAGTGTGCCCCCGGTAATGCGTTGGGCAGACCGCACCACCCACTGGAGAGCCCTGCGGTTGCGGGCGGTGTAGTTGCTGTACCAGGCGGTGATACAGCCCGACAAGATACTCTCAATGGTGCATCTGTAAAAGTTTGTGAGGGTCATAGGGGCCAAGCCAAATTTCTTCAGCCTCCTGAGTTTTAAGAGGCGCTGTTGCACCTTCTTCACCACAATGTCTGTGTGGGTGGACCATTTCAGATTGTCAGTGATGAGTACGCCGAGGAACTTGAAGCTTTTCGCCTTCTCCACTGCGGCCCCGTCGATGTGGATGGGGCGTGCCTCCTCTGCTGTCACAATCAGCTCCTTCGTTTTGTTGACTTTGAGGGAGAGGTTATTTTCCTGGCACCACTTCGCCAGGGCCCTCACCTACTCCCTGTAGGCTGTCTCGTCGTCGTTGGTAATCAGGCCTACCACTGTTGTGTCGTCTGCAAACTTGATGATGGAGTAAGAGACGTATGTGGCCACGCAGTCATGGGTGAACAGGGAGTACAGGAGGGGGCTGAGCACGCACCCTTGTGGGGCCCCTGTGTTGAGGATCAGCATGGTGGAGGTGTTGTTGCCTACCTTCACCCCAGGAAGTCCAGGACCCAGTTGCATAGGGCGGGGTTCAGACCCAGGGCCCCGAGCTTGATGATGCGCTTGGAGGGTACTATGGTGATGAACGCTGAGCTGTAGTCAATGAACAGCATTCTTACATAGGTAGTCCTCTTGTTCAGATAGGGCAGTGTGATGGCGATTGCATCATCCGTGGATCTATTGGGGCGGTACGCAAATTACAGTGGGTCTAGGGTGTTGGGTAAGGTGGAGGTGATATGATCCTTAACTAGCCTCTCAAAGCACTTCATGATGACAGATGTAACTGCTAAGAGGTGATTGTCATTTAGTTCAGAAACTTTCGCTTTCTTTGGTATTGGAACAACGGTGGACATCTTGAAGCAAGTGGGGACAACAGACTGGAATAGGGAGAGATTGAATATGTCTGAAAACACTCTAGCCAGATGGTCTGCGCATGGTTTGTGGACGCAGCTAGGGATGCCGTCTGAGCCGGTAGCCTTGCGAGGGTTAACACGCTTAAAAGTCTTACTCACGTCGGCCACGGAGAACGAGAGCCTACAGTCCACGGGAGTGGTGGTGGCCCGCGTCGGCTGCTCAGTGTTGTTCTCGAGGTGGACGAAGATGTTTAGCTTGTCCGGGAGCAAGAGGTTGGTGTCTGTGACGTGGCTGGTTTTCCCTTTATAATCTGTGATTGTCTGGAGTCCCTGCCACATACATCTCGTGTCTGAGCCGTTACAATTGCAACCCCACTTTGTCTCTGTCCTGAAGTTTTGCCTGTTTGATTGCCTTACGAAGGGCATAACTGGACTGTTTGTACTCAACCATATTCCCAGTCACCTTGCCGTGGTTAAATGCGGTGGGTCACACTTTCAGTTTTGCACGAATGTTGCCATCTATCCACGGTTTTTGGTTTGGATAGGTTTTAATTGTCACAGCGGGAACAACATCCCCTATACACTTCCTGATGACCTCAGGAAGTCAGAAATGGTCGAGAGTTTTTGATGCGCGAGTGGCGCAGGCAATGTGTTGATAAAACTTTGGTAGAGTTTTCCTAAGATTTGCTTTATTAAAGCACCCAACTACAATAAATGCGGCCTCAGGATTTGCGGTTTCCAGTTTGCACAAAGTGCAGTGTAGTTCCTTGAGAGCCGTCGTGGTATCAGCTTGAGGGGGAATATACTTGGCTGTAACCGATGACCGAAGAGAATTCTCTCGGGAGGTAATGCGGTCGGCATTTGATTGTGAGGTATTCCAGGTTGGGTGAACAATTGGACTTGAGTTCCTGTACACGGAACTCAAGTCCTCTCAAGCTCTGTCAGGTTGGATGGGGAGCGTTGCTGCACAGCTATTTTCAGATCTCTCCTGAGATGTTCCATCGGGTTCAAGTCCGGGCTCTGGCTGGGCCACTCAAGGACATTAAGACTTGTCCCGAAGCCAAACAATCGTTTTCATGCAAAAATGTTCACTTGAGAAATACTGCACCAAACATCTTAGATGCAAAATTGCGCATCTAAGATTGACAGAAACATAAAAATGTATGACAGATTTCTCTAGTTATCTTAGATTAATTCTGACTATATTGAGGAACTGGCTACGGCGTCTCAAGATGGACAAGCAGTACTATTGCTGCTTTTTCACATTTTTCAAGCGAAGGTCTGTTAACGGAGTATGTGAGCACACTTGATCGGTTCGCCTAGCCAAGTTCAGCTATGCGCCAGCCGAACCGAAGCATTCGGAGGCTTTACACATCCCCCTTTATCTCTCCCAAGTCTTATGATTTTGCACTAACTCTTTTGACTCATCACATACACTGTTGCTACTGTTTATTATCTATCCTGTTGCCTAGTCACTTCACCCAAGACGTTTTGGCGGCAACTTTAGCAACTTTTTGGCAACTTCTCTTTATACCTGAAAAGTATTGTCGGCAACAAAGCCTGTACTTCTATTTCCGCCAACCGACCTAGTCATGACTGCGGTATTATGTATAAAAGTCCCTTCAACCCCTCAGTATAAATGTCACGTCATCTTACCGGCTGGCTTTGGCAGGCATTAAATCAATAACATTCCATTCTTGTTCACCCACATCAAACTTGTCCTCGTCATTATTATGAAAAAGTACGAACAAAACTGCATTCTGCATGCAGCAGCCTGGTCCAAATAGCAATGTTACCTGCTGTATTTTTTGTATTTTTTATTGGGGGGGGATATGTAAATCTAGCAAGCCAGGCAACTAAAAGCAACTCTCTAGACAATGTTTTGGTTTGTTGCTAGCTTCTTAGCTAACTTAGCTAGCTATCTAACATTAGCTGGTTAGCCAGCTCATATAATTCCCAGAACATATCTGACAACATTTTGAGTCTAACTGTAGACAACTTTTATTCACCATAACAGGAAAATTAACTTACTGTTGTGAATGTGAAGAAATTAAAGCAGTGCATTGCATTGCATTCTGTCCTCAATGTTGGCAACAATTTTTCAGTGAGATTCGCTATTGGCTTCTTGATTTGTCGCTAGAAGTTGCTTGAGGAAGTTTTGCCTTTGCCGCAACGATGTCACAGCACCAATTTGCAGCGGCACAGCTACGGTCCCCAACGTAGCGTTTTCGCCCCCCTCTCCCGCCGCACACCCCCTCCCCTTGTGCTTCTCTGCGCCGTTGCTGTGATTTGTGTTGACAGACCGCTTCTCCCACTCTAGTTTGCGGCAGATTTGTGTGGGAAAAGTCACTAAAAGCTTTTAAAACCATAGAAACCCTTGGTTAATAAAAGTCGCTGGAGGCGTCTCAAAACATAGAGACAAAGTCGCTAAGTTGGCAACACAGTCTGTCCTATCTGAGGAATTTAGAACTTGGTCAATGTTGCTTGCTGCGTCAGGTTACCATGACGGTCGCAACAGGGTCAAAGTTGAAATCAATGGCAACATAAAAAGGTTAATGCCGACCAGGAAGAGGTAAAGATGGGGCTGTTTGAAAAGGGAACATATAAACATTGCTCAATTGTTTATACTGGCAACATACCGTGAATCCTATATGAAAGAAGTATTAGTAAGCGCCAAGTCTTGATATGCAAAACTGCCAAGACGCCATTCATATTGGCTAGAACTAGTTGCCTTTCTCTGAGAGAGCCTAGATCATATAATGTATTCTGTCACATGACGTGCATGTCCTTACACTACACTATTACAGAGAACTGTTTGCTTGTCTTGCCCATTTCAAACCTGCTCCAGTCTTTGATGTGTAATACATGTGGAACTAGCACTAACTTGACACTTCACTAAAGTGAATGGCCCGTGTTAGCCAACTGGCATCCTCCACACAGGCAGGAAGCACAGAGATACATTTTACATTTTAGTCATTTAGCAGACGCTCTTATCCAGAGCGACTTACAGTTAGTGAGTGCATACATTTAATTTGTTTTCATTCTGGCCCCCCGTGGGAAACGAACCCACAACCCTGGCGTTGCAAACGCCATGCTCTACCAACTGAGCTACACGGGACACGGGACTGACAAAGTACAGATATCCGTCCAAGGCCGCATCTCAAATGGCACCCTATTCCTTTTGACCAGGGCCCATTTGGGATTGGGACACAGGCCAAGTTTCCTCTCTGACCTCACAGCTCACATTATTTCATTAAGAGAGGTATTCCGGAGCGGAGAAAGCAGGCAGGCAGACGGGGGAAAGAGAAGCGTAGCTCCAACCAAACAGGAAACGCTGTGGAATGTCTTTCCACCATAGGCCAGGCAGGGCCTCCAATACCCGGTCTCTCTCTCTGTGTCTCAGATCAAAACCTGGATCAACTCGTGGTCCTCTGTAGCTCAGCTGGTAGAGCACGGCGCTTGTAACGCCAAGGTAGTGGGTTCGATCCCCGGGACCACCCATACACAAATTTTTTTTTTACAAAATGTATGCACGCATGACTGTAAGTCGCTTTGGATAAAAGCGTCTGCTAAATGGCATATTATATTATTATATTATAACTCGAGGCGAGGGTGCACACACGCGCACATGTGCCAGTCCAAAAGTTCTACAGCTGCACCATCGAGAGCATCTTGACTGGCTGCATCACAGCTTGGTATGGCAACTGCTTGGCATCCGTCTGTTTGGGTAGTGCGTACGGCCCAGTACATCACTGGGTCCGTGCTCCCTGCCATCCAGAACCTCTATACCAGGCGGTGTCAGCGGAAGGCCCAAAAAATTGTCAAAGACTCCAGCCACCCAAGCCATAGACTGTTCTCTATGCTACTGCACGGCAAGTGGTACTGAGGCACAAAGTCTGGAACCAACAGGACCGTGAACAGCTTCTACCCCCAAGCCATAAGACTGCTATATAGTTAACCAAATAGCTACTCAGACTATCTGCATTGAGCCTTTTTGCACTAACTCTTTTGACTCATCACATACACTGTTGCTACTGTTTATTATCTATCCTGTTGCCTAGTCACTTTACCCCTACCTATATGTACATATCTACCTCAGTGACCTCGTACCCCTGCACATTGACTCAGTACTGGTACTCCGTGTATATCAAATCAATTTTTATTTGTCACATGCGCCGAATACAGCAGGTGTAGACCTTACAGTGAAATGCTTACTTAAAAGCCCTTAAACAACAATGCAGTTCAAGAAATAGAGTTAAGAAAATATTTCCTAAATAAACTAAAGTTTCTAACTAAATGACTGTTACTCGTTGTGGATTTATTCCTCATGTTATTGTTTCTATAATTTTTCTATTCTTCTCTCTGCATTGTGGGTAAGGTCCCGTAAGGAAGCATTTCATTATTAGTCTACACCTGTTGTTTACCAAGCATGTGACAAATAACATTTATTAGATTTTGAACCTCAGTGTGGGATTACCTCAGATATAAAAACCAGTCTCTGGCCAACACAGAGACCAAAAACAATATGACAGTCTTGCAAAACAGCCATCACCTAGCAACACCAGCAAAGTTCTACTTTTACTCAGAATTCCAGGCATGTGCATAACAACTGACCACAGAACTTGAGACGGGTGAGAAAGTGTGATGTGCGCTTCCAATAGAACTGGTGGTAAAAGACTCATTACAACACACCAGAAAGAGTCCTTCTATTCGAGAAGCATGGATACAAAGCTCTGCAACACAGTCTGCCAATGACCTTTCTCCAATCAGCCCAGGTCCGTCCAATGGGCCTGCTGGATGGATGGGTGAGTCAGAAATGAGGGTGATATAAAACATTGCCTCGTCTCTCCAAGAGGGACACTACATTTCTATACATAACATTCAGTTAGTGTGGATCTGTCTGATTCCTTTCCAAAGGGTCACTTGTAAAAACTCACACAACCTTCAAGGGCTGAGAAAAAAATCATCAAATCAAATGTTATTTGCCACATGCGCTGAATACAACAGGTGTAGACCTTACAATGAAATGCTTACTTACAAGTCCTTAACCAACAATGCAGTTGTAAGAAAAAAAGTGTTAAGTAAAAAATAGATAAGTAAAAAAATAAAAATAAAAGAGCAGCAGTAAAATAAAATAACAGTAGGGAGGCTATATACAGGGGGTACCGGTACTGAGTCAATGTGCGGGGGCACCGGTTAGGCGAGGTAATTGAGGTAATATGTACATGTGGGTAGAGTTAAAGTGACTATGCATAGATAATAAACAGAGTAGCAGCAGCGTAAAAAGAGGGGGGGGGGGGGGGGGAGACATTGCAAATAGTCCGGGTAGAAGCTGTTAAGAAGTCTTTTGGACCTAGACTTGGCACTCCGGTACCGCTTGCCGTGTGGTAGCAGAGAGAACAGTCTATGACTAGGTTGGCTGGAGTCTTCGACTATTTTTTAGGGCCTTCCTCTGACACCGCCTGGTATAGAGGACCTAGATGGCAGGAAGCTTGGCCCCAGTGATGTACTGGGCCGTACGCACTACCCTCTGTAGTGCCTTGCGGTTGGAGGCCGAGCAGTTGCCATACCAGGCGGTGATGCAACCAGTCAGGATGGTCTCGATGGTGCAGCTGTATAACTTTTTGAGGATCTGAGGACCCATGCCAAATAGTCTCCTGAGGGGGAATAGGCTTTGTCGTACCTTCTTCACGGCTGTCATGGTGTGTTTGGACCATGATAGTTTGTTGGTGATGTGGACACCAAGGAACTTGAAGCTCTCAACCTGTTCCACTACAGCCCCGTCAATGAGAATGGGGGTGTGCTCGGTCCTCTTTTTTTTCCCTGTAGTCCACAATCATCTCCTTTGTCTTGATCATGTTGAGGGAGAGGTTGTTATCCTGGCACCACACGGCCAGTTCTCTGACCTCCTCCCTATAGGCTGTCTCATCGTTGGCTCTAGTCTAGTTTAACGGTTTATTATTAACAGGGTCTAGTCTAATGGGTTATTATTAACAGGCTCTAGTCTAATGGGGGCGCTGTGAGAGTTATTTAAGATACTCTTTAAAGAGGTAGGGTTTCAGACGTTTTTGAAAGATGGGCAGGACTCCGCTGTCCTGACTTTAGGGGGAAGCTTGTTCCACCATTGGGGAGCCAGACAGAGACGAGCTTGGACTGGGCTGAGTGGGAGCTGCCCTCCCATTGGGGTGCCAGGACAGAGAAGAGCTTGGACTGGGCTGAGCGGGAGCTGCCCTCCCATTGGGGTGCCAGGACAGAGAAGAGCTTGGACTGGGCTGAGCGGGAGCTGCCCTACCATAGGGGTGGGATGTCCAAGAGACCAGAGGTGGTGGAACTGAGTGCTCGGGTTGGGATGTAGGGTTTGAGCATAGCCTGAAGGTAAGGAGGTGCAGTTCCTCCGTAGGCAAGCACTTGATGACGCGAGCTTCGAGGTGAAGCCAGTGGAGTGTGTGGAGGAGCGGGTTGACATGGGAGAACTTAGGAAGGTTGAATACCAAGCAGGCTGCGGCATTAGTCTAATGGTTTATTATTAACAGGCTCTAGTCTAGTGGTTTATTATTAACAGGCTCTAGTCTAGTGGTTTATTATTAACATGCTCTAGTCTAGTGGCTTATTATTAACAGGCTCTAGTCTAGTGGCTTATTATTAACAGGCTCTAGTCTAGTGGTTTATTATTAACAGGCTCTAGTCTAGTGGCTTATTATTAACAGGCTCTAGTCTAGTGGCTTATTATTAACAGGCTCTAGTCTAGTGGCTTATTATTAACAGGCTCTAGTCTAGTGGTTTATTATTAACAGGCTCTAGTCTAGTGGCTTATTATTAACAGGCTCTAGTCTAGTGGCTTATTATTAACAGGCTCTAGTCTAGTGGCTTATTATTAACAGGCTCTAGTCTAGTGGTTTATTATTAACAGGCTCTAGTCTAGTGGCTTATTATTAACAGGCTCTAGTCTAGTGGCTTAATATTAACAGGCTCTAGTCTAGTGGTTTATTATTAACAGGCTCTAGTCTAGTGGTTTATTATTAACAGGCTCTAGTCTAGTGGCTTATTATTAACAGGCTCTAGTCTAGTGGCTTATTATTAACAGGCTCTAGTCTAGTGGTTTATTATTAACAGGCTCTAGTCTAGTGGCTTATTATTAACAGGCTCTAGTCTAGTGGTTTATTATTAACAGGCTCTAGTATAGTGGCTTATTATTAACAGGCTCTAGTATAGTGGTTTATTATTAACAGGCTCTAGTCTAGTGGTTTATTATTAACAGGCTCTAGTCTAGTGGCTTATTATTAACAGGCTCTAGTCTAGTGGCTTATTATTAACAGGCTCTAGTCTAGTGGCTTATTATTAACAGGCTCTAGTATAGTAATCTAATGGTTTATTATTCCCAGACAGGCCAGTCAGGGACCCTGTGTTCTCTGGCCAATGGTCACTGGTTGCATAAGAAGCCATTATGAGTGAAGCAGCCTTTCTACAGCGTCAGGACTCATGCAGAAAGTCACGGGTTAAAGACTGGGGAGAGAGAGAGATTGCTGGAGGATTGATGCTTTTGTAAAGTGGGAGAGCGGTGCCTTGCTTTGCTGGTTTTCAATCAGTTCAGTCAGAGGCGGGATCAGGCCGTCATCACAATGAGAGACTGTTAGGTAACAACATTCCCCTGGTCCCCACTTCCACATTCAGTGGGATACACACTTCAGAACTACATAAACAAATGATTATAACTAATGGTTAACATTGTATATACTGTACATCAGTTATAATCAATGGCTATAAAGCCATTTGAATTATTTTGATGGATGAAGTTGAATGATTTCACATGGTCTCATTGATCAGCCTGGGAGGCAGAGAGAGAAAGCAGGACAGGATACTGCCTAATGGGCCCATGTCTGGCTGGTATATAATCACAGAGAGACAGTATAGTCTGGTGGTCTGGTGGGGGCACAGATAGGGGCCTCTACAGCGGGCGGGTTTGGCCCACACAGACGTTGTTTACCTCTGCCATCCACCCATTCATTCAGCCCTCCTCTTTCTCTCTCTCTCTTCCCCTCCCTCCTGCCTCCCATCCAGTCAGCCCCGCTCTTTCTCTCTCTCTCTTCCCCTCCCTCCTGCCTCCCATCCAGTCAGCCCCGCTCTTTCTCTCTCTCTCTTCCCCTCCCTCCTGCCTCCCATCCAGTCAGCCTCACTCTCTCTCTCTCTTCCCCTCCCGCCTCCCATCCAGTCAGCCCCGCCGTTTCTCTCTCTCTCTTCCCCTCCCTCCTGCCTCCCATCCCATCCATTCAGCCCGCTCTTTCTCTCTCTCTCTTCTCCTCCCTTCTGCCTCCCATCCCATCCATTCAGCCCCGCTCTTTCTCTCTTCCCCTCCCTCTCCCTGCCTCCCATCTCTACCAGTACAAATCAGGCCTATGTGGTTTGGTTTCGTTTCCAGTCTCATAAATACAGGGGAAGGAGGACGAGACAAAATAGGGTTTGAGGGGCGTAGCATGCAGGATATCCATGGCAATTGTCCCAAATGGCACCCTATTCCCTTTATAGTGCACTACTCTTGACTAGGGCCCATAGAGAATAGGGTGCCACTGGCTCCTGATCCCATATGGGAGGTGCCTCTAACAGCTAGTCTGACTGACTATTACGATGCAATCCTCGTCTGTCTGGCCAACCAATGAGATGCTCAGGATCAGACCACCAGAAGTGATGATTATGGAGCGGAACATGTTGATACTCAAAGTCTCAGATGTCTCACGTTCATTCATGAACTTGGACGTGTTGTTGAATGTCAGAAGGAGAATTATGATGTATATAATGTTGAGGTTTGGGGAATAAAGAAAGACATCCAGACCTAACAAATTAACCCATTCACACAGGAAGAGTGGCGGGCAAATAACAAATGAAGCAAAAGTGAGATTCTGTGCCAAAGTCATTTTGTGTGCGCGCGTGCATTAGCATATGTGTGTCCGTCCATGTGCATGTGTGTGTGTCTACGTGTCTCCTACAGAGCCAGTCTCCTGATCCCTAGAAGGTCAGTGTTCCTCTGTGGTCGGTCACTGGGAGCAGACCTAACACTGAGACTCTCTCCTCTCTGACTGACTGACTGACAATGGCAGGAAAAGGGTGTAGGAGGGGGCTGCTCTCCACGCTGACCTCCTCATTGTTCTACTGTGGACGTGAAGGAGGGAGGATGAGGAGGACAAGGATGGAGGAGGGAGCGGGGCCAACCCTGTTCCTCCAGCCCCAGACAGGCCTGTGTTAAGTACGGTCCCAGCACCCGGACCCCAGCCACCGGCCCCCAGCCCCCGAGGGCTGGCTGGCTGACTGCGTCCCCTCTGAGGCTCCTGCTCCGTTGCACGTAGACTGAGCGGGCCAGCCAGTCTGAGGAGACGTCTTGAGTCTGGCCCCCTGGTCGCTTTGTTCAGCAGGAATGAACTGGAGCTGACCAGGCCGGATGTGTCCACCAGTCAGCCGGCCAGGCACAGACCTCAGGTTCCCAATGACTGACTGGAGATGTTTACCAACATGAGTTCAGTCTTCATTAATGATGAGCCAGGGTCAATCGACTGTATATCCATCAGGCTTGAGTAGATGAGACCATGAGAGTTTAACAAATGGAACGACGGAAATGATTGCACAAGGACATCCGCGCACGCACATGGAAAGAGACCAGCCGGCTCAAATGTCAATGAAAAAACACTGTCACCTATAGGAAAAGGAAGAACCTGCTGATATGCAAGCAATAGCAATACCTATTGAACTCAAATGGTGCCGGATGACTTCGGCACATGGCAGTCAAGTTGCAGTCGCACAAACAAGGCAACTGGATGTTGTTAGGGTTTTCAAAATATCACACACCCAGTTTCATTTGACATACAGATCCATGCATGGGTTGTTGTTGACATGCTCAGAATCCCCCAGAGCATGCAGAGATGTACAGTACCAGTCAAAAGTTAGGACACACCTACTCATTCAAGAGTTTCTTTATTTTTACTATTTTCTACATTGTAGAATAATAGTGAAGACATCAAAACCATGAAATAACACATATGGAATCATGTAGTAACCAAAAAAGTGTTAAACAAATCAAAATATATTTTTGATTTCAGATTCTTCAAAGTAGCCACCCTTTGCCTTGATGACAGCTTTGCACACGCTTGGCATTCTCTCAACCAGCTTCATGAGGTAGTCACCTGGAATGCATTTAAATTAACAGGTGTGCCTTGTTAAAAGTTAATTTGTGGAATTTCTTTCCTTCTTAATGCGTTTGAGCCAATCAGTTGTGTTGTGACAAGGTAGGGGTGGTATACAGAAGATATCCCTATTTGGTAAAATACCAAGTCCATATTATGGCAAGAACAGCTAAAATAAGCGAAGAGAAACAACAGTCCATCATTACTTTAAGACATGAAGGTCAATCAATCCGGAAAATGTCAAGAATTTTGAAAGTTTCTTCAAGTGGTCGCAAAAACCATCAAGCGCTATGATGAAACTGGCTCTCATGAGGACCCAGAGTTACCTCTGCTGCAGAGGTTAAGTACATTAGAGTTAACAGCACCTCAGATTGCAGCCCAAATGCTTCACAGAGTTCAAGTAACAGACACATCTCAACATCAACTGTTCAGAGGAGACTGCGTGAATCAGGCCTTCATGGTCGAATTGCTGCAAAGAAACCACTACTAAACGACACCAATTAGAATAAAAGACTTGCTTGGGCCAAGAAACACGAGCAATGGACATTAGACCAGTGGAAATCTGTCCTTTGGTCTGATGAGTGCAAATTTGATGAGTGCAGGCTATGCTCACTGTGTCTTTGTGAGACGCAGAGTATGTGAACGGATGATCTCCGCATGTGTGTTTCCCACCGTGAAGCATGGAGGAGGTGGTGTGATGGTGCTTTGCTGGTGACACTGTCAGTGATGTATTTAGAATTCAAGGCACACTTAACCAGCATGGCTACCACAGCATTCTGCAGCGATACGCCATCCCATCTGGTTTGCGCTTAGTGGGACTATCATTAGTTTTTCAACAGGACAATGACCCAACACACCTCCAGACTGTGTAAGGGCTAATTGACCAAGAAGGAGAGTGATGGAGTGCTGCATCAGATGACCTGGCCTCCACAATCACCCGACCTCAACCCAATTGAGATAGTTTGGGATGAGTTGGACCGCAGAGTGAAGGAAAAGCAGCCAACAAGTGCTCAGCATATGTGGGAACTCCTTCAAGACTGTTGGAAAAGTATTCCTCATGAAGCTGGTTGAGAGAATGCCAAGAGTGTGCAAAGCTGTCATCAAGGCAAAGGGTGGCTATTTGAAGAATCTAAAATATAAAATATATTTTGATTTGTTTAACACTTTTTTGGTTACTACATGATTCCATGTGTTATTTCATAGTTGTGATGTCTTCACTATTATTCTACAATGTAGAAAATAGTAAAAATAAAGAAAAACCCTGGAATGAGTAGGTGTGTCCAAACTTTTGACTGGTACTGTACATGTCACAATAACAATCTCATGTTGACATCATCATCCCGATGACTGAGCTGTCCGTCCCTGTCTGTCACTATGGAAACATGAGAGGGCTTCCTGCCATGACAGAGAGCACATCAGTGACTACTGTACCACCCTGGCCCTGCCAACATCTTAAATGTATCTGGGGACCCTATTAGATTATTTTGATTCAATTCAGTCTGGTATGAGAACGGTAGCCTAAATCTGCAAAAGCAGGGTGTCTGCGGAAAGCTGAGTATCTTGGCTATTAGTTAGTGCCTTCAAATCTTTGGTATGACTTCCTACCATATATGGGCATACAGATTTATAAGGACAGGCCGAGCTGATGACCTCATTTCAAGATGGCTGCTAAATACATTCCAGTTAGCGTTGTGAAGCATAAACGAAATAAACACGGAATACGTTGATACACACCGAAAGCCGGGACTCCACAGATCATTAGGATATCTTATTTATCTGCCTGTGACCTACCATTATTGATCACCAGCCCTGATAGTCAAAATGTTTATTTTACACAACATTTTCACCAAACAGCAAACATCTTACAAGGTAAGCTTCGATTTGGTCTGTGTTTGAGCTATAGCTACATGGGGGGTATCAAATTAATCCTTAGATTAGTATGAACAAATCTAGCATGTTGCCAATGTTATCTGATGATGTATGACTTAATGGCAACACCGAATGTCCACCGAGTGACTATATCTTTGTGTATCAAAAACTATGATGCCTGCTTACCCGCTGTAGGCATCCATATCCCCTGTATGTCCCCCGACACCACCACAATGTTGTAGAGAGGTTGGTGTTGTAGAAACTTTGTTTTTTTAGTGAACAATAACTTTTAGGCACATCCAGTGTGAAGCAACAGTGCAATTACCACATTCAGACACTTTGGAGAGGTTGAAATGACACTTGAATGTACCCTGGATACCCCATAACACCACCACAATGTTTTAGTGAGGTTCATATGGTAGAAATTGTGTTTTTATACTGAACAAATAGCATTTGGGGATTGCAAATATGTAATAGCACTGGAATTATCTAATTTACGCCACAATATGCCACTTTGGAGAGGTTTAGGGACACTTGGAAATGTCCCATGACCACACCTGACACCACTTACTAAAACATCTGCCCATTTCTAGTTGTTAGGTCTATCAATCCCATTTTTCTTTCTGATATTTTTCACATGTTGTGGAAGCCATCTGATGTGTTTCCAGCTCTAGCAATCAATAATATACTCATAGCTTGTCAATGAAAGATTACTTTCAAAATAAAAATAAATAAAAACAGATATTGTGTGTGCTTGATCTTGTGTATTCTGAACTATGTAACTCCTATCTATCTTCTGATCATTTCCTCATAATCTCCCAGATGTCTTCTTACCAAATATACCAAGTTTTTGCATGTCAAAATCATGTAATTACACATGAATAGCAGTTACTTTTGGGTATGTCTATTTAGGCCCTCAAAAGAGGTTTAAACCTGACCTGACGTAAACAAGCGCATGCACACCTTGGCTAAAGCTCTGCTAGGGTCAGGAGGGCGGGGACACTGGCTGTGTAAACTATGTCAGAAATGGGACTGAAGAGAAGGAAGGGGCACATCCTTAATGAAGCACGTCTCACTCCAGACCCAGTGCCAGCTCCATGGTATCATCCTGCAGGAATCTGACCCGTCTTCATAACATGGGGTGTAGACAGGAAGCTGCTTCTCCCCCATGCTCTACCTTTCCTGTCCTTTCCTCCCCAGGTACTTTTCCCTATTGGGCCTTTGCGCTGCTATTCTGGGTCTGAGGAAGTGGGATGGGAGGGGAGGGGGGGTTGTGAGTTACGTAGTCTCTTTCCCCAGAGTAGCTCTGGAATCTGAGGGTGAAAACATTTTTCAATGGAAAACAAAAATCTGTGTTCGTATCCAAATTGTTTCAGAACATTCTATTCCTACTGATCACTCTTTTAAACAGCCCTCACGTTCATGCTTCTGATTGGCAGGATGTAAACAATAGCTAGCCAACACACACACTACACTGACTACCCTTCACCATTCGAGAGACCGAGTGGAACAAACATATAGTGGGGTGCGTCCCAAAAGGTACCCTATTCACTTGGGGCTCTGGTCAAAAGCAGAGCACTATGTAGGGGTACCATTTCAAGCTCAGTTGGTAGAGCATGGCGCTTGCAACGCCAGGGTTGTGGGTTTGTTTCCCACGGGGGGCCAGTATGAAAATGTATGCACTCACTAACTGTAAGTCGCTCTGGATAAGAGCGTCTGCTAAATGACTAAAATTTAAAATTTAAAAATCAAATAACAAAAAAAAAAAGGAAATAGTAACAATAAAATAACAACATGGCTATATACAAGGAGTACCAGTACTGAGTCAGTGTGCCAGGGTACCAGGTAGAAACATGGCTATATACAAGGAGTACCGGTACCGAGTCAATATGCATGGGTACCAGTTAGTTGAGGTAATATGTACATGCAGGTAGGGGTAAAGGTGACTAGGCAATTAGGATAGATAATAAAAAGTGTGTCTATGTGTGCGTGTTGTGTCAATATGCATGTGTGTGTTTTGTGTGTGTGAGCGTATGTTGTGTGTGTGTGTGTGTGTGTGTGTGTGTGTGTGTTGGAGTGTCTGTGTAGTATGTGACAGTGTGTGGGTAGAGTCCAGTGGGTAGTGTCCAGTGAGTGTGCATAGAGCCAGTGCAAGGAAGTCAGTGCAAAAAAAGAGGGTCAATGAAAATAGTCCTGGTAGCCAGTTTATTAATTGTTCAGCAGTCTTATGGCTTGGGGTAGAAGCTGTTCAGGAGCCTTTTGGTCCCAAACTTGGCACTCCGGTAACGCTTGCCGTGCAGTAGCAGAGAGAACAGTCTATGACTTGGGTGGCTGGAGTCTTCGACAATTTTTAAGGCCTTCCTCTGACACCGCCTGGTATAGAGGTCCTGGATGGGAGAGAGCTCGGCTTTGGGATGCAGGCTTCCCACTCCAGCATCAGCAGTTTCACTTCATCTCCCTCTCAACGAAAAAAATCCTCCCCAAGAATCCATCTCTCTAGTCATGTTATCAGTGAGGTAAACCTAGGGATGGACTGACTGGTCCTGGCCCTGGGAGCCTGCTAGGGGATATTAGACAACTATGTGTCAAATCAAATCAAATTGTATTTGCCACATGCGCCGAATACAACAGGTGTAGACCTTACCGTGAAATGCTTACTTACAGCCCTTAACCAACAATGCATCTATTTCTTAATAAAAAAGTAAAATAAAACAACAACAAAAAAGTGTTGAGAAAAAAAAGAGCAGAAGTAAAATAAAATAACAGTAGGGAGGCTATATACCGGTGCAGAGTCAATGTGCGGGGGCAACGACTAGTTGACGTAGTTGAGGTAATATGTACATGTGGGTAGAGTTAAAGTGACTATGCATGAATAATTAACAGAGTAGCAGCAGCGTAAAAAGATGGGGTGGGGGTGCAAATAGTCCGGGTAGCCATGATTAGCTGTTCAGCAGTCTTATGGCTTGGGGGTAGAAGCTGTTGAGAAGCCTTTTGGACCTAGACTTGGTGCTCCGGTACTGCTTGCCGTGCGGTAGCAGAGAGAACAGTCTATGACTAGGGTGGCTGGAGTCTTTGACAATTTTGAGGGCCTTCCTCTGACACCGCCTGGTATAGAGGTCCTGGATGGCAGAAAGCTTGGCCCCAGTGATGTACTGGGCCGTACCCACTACCCTCTGTAGTGCCTTGTGGTCGGAGGCCGAGCAGTTGCCATACCAGTCAGGATGCTCTCGATGGTGCAGCTGAATAACTTTTTGAGGATCTGAGGACACATGCCAAATCTTTTCAGTCTCCTGAGGGGGAATAGGCTTTGTCGTGCCCTCTTCACAACTGTCTTGGTGGGTTTGGACCATGATAGTTTGATGGTGATGTGGACACCAAGGAACTTGAAGCTCTCAACCTGTTCCACTACAGCCCCGTCGATGAGAATGGGGGCGTGCTCAGTCCTCTTTTTTTTCCTGTAGTCCACGATCAGCTCCTTTGTCTTGCTCACATTGAGGGAGAGGTTGTTGTCCTGGCACCACACAGCTAGGCCTCTGACCTCCTCCCTACAGGCTGTCTCATCGTTGTCGGTGATCAGGCCTACCACTGTTGTGTCGTCGGCAAACTTAATGATGGTGTTGGAGTCGTGCCTGGCCATGCAGTCATGGGTGAACAGGGAGTACAGGAGGATTTCTTATAAGCGTCCGGGTTAGAGTCCCGCTCCTTGAAAGCGGCAGCTCTACCCTTTAGCTCAGTGCGGATGTTGCCTGTAATCCATGGCTTCTGGTTGGGGTATGTACATACGGTCACTGTGGGGACGACGTCATCGATGCACTTATTGATGAAGCCAGTGACTGATGTGGTGTACTCCTCAATGCTATCTGAAGAATCCTGGAACATGTTCCAGTCTGTGCTAGCAAAACAGTCCTGTAGCTTAGCATCTGCGTCATCTGACCACTTTTTTTATTAACCGAGTCACTGGTGCTTCCTGCTTTAGTTTTGCTTATAAGCAGGAATCAGGAGGATAGAGTTATGGTCAGATTTGCCAAATGGAGGGCGAGGGAGAGCTTTGTATGCGTCTCTGTGTGTGGAGTAAACGTGGTCTAGAGTTTTTTTTCCTCTGGTTGCACATTTAACATGCTGGTAGAAATTAGGTAGAATGGTTTTAAGTTTCCCTGCATTAAAGTCCCCTGCCACTAGGAGCGCTGCCTCTGGATGAGCGTTTTCCTGTTTAGTAAATTAATAAAATGTAAATGTTATGGCCTTATACAGCTCATTGAGTGCAATCTTAATGCCAGCATTGGTTTGTGTTGGTAAATAGACAGCTATGAAAAATATAGATGAACTCTCTTGGTAAATAGTGTGGTCTACAGCTTATCATAAGGTACTTTACCTCAGGCGAGCAAAACCTTGAGACTTCCTTAGTATTTGATTTTGTGCACCAGCTGTTGTTTACAAATATACACAGACCGCCACCCCTTGTCTTACCGGAGTCAGCCGTTCTATCCTGCCGATGAAGCGTATAGCCCGCTAGCTGTATGTTATCCATGTCGTCATTCAGCCACGACTCGGTGAAACATAAGATATTACAGTTTTTAATGTCCCGTTGGTAGGATAAGCGTAATCGTTGGTCATCTAATTTATTTTCCAATGATTGAAGATTGGCTAATAGGATCACTGAGGCCAACAGGGCAATGGGCATCACACACACTGAATGTCACTACTGACAAACACTGGGCAACAGGACTGGCATTCCCAGGTCTCATGAGAGACATACTATCAAGCACTGTAAAGGAAGCATGATCCTAAACACTAGTATTCAGTTATCTTGAAGAGGTACTTTCTTTGGTCTATTTTCTACTTTTTTGCCTTTGAGTTTTACTTTCAGTGTCATCCGCGTCCTCGCAGTCACAGTTCATTCCTGTGTGTTTTGGTGTGTCTGAGTTATTTACAAAGTAGTCGGTCAAAGGAGATTGTGTGGTGACGTGTGGTGGTCACAATGAAACAATGGCCTGGACACTGGCTTGGCCTGGCGTGGGGTTATGGCTGGCTGGCTGGCTGGCAGGCAGGGCAGTGACGTGGGCAGGGTGGACGGAGAGACTCCCTGGTGGCCAGACTGGGCATGAGACCAGACAGGTGGGGGTGGGGGGGGTGTGTGTGTATGTGTATGTGTGTATGTGTGTATGTGTGTGTGTGTGCGTGTGAATGTGTGTGGGTGTGTGCGTGTGAATGTGTGTGTATATATATATATATATATATATATATATATATATATATATATATGTGTGTGTGTGTGTGTGTGTGTGTGTGTGTATGTGAATGTGTGTGTGTGTGTGTGTGTGTGTGTGTGTGTGTGTGTGTGTGTGTGTGTGTGTGTATATATGTGTGTGTGTGTGTGGGCGTCCTGCCCTGTCCTCCAGACCCTCCAGTGCCCTGGTGCCAACATCCTGCCCGTCAGCAGACGAGGGCAGAGCAGACAAACCCAGACTGGAACACTGGCACACAGTGACGTTGTCCTGTAGACATGCGAGACAGACCCACCCTAAGCTGTATCTGTATCCTACTCCTGACCTGCCAGCAATCATTTCCACTCCGGGATTAATCATCTTCTTTGAATTGAATTGCAAAGTTCTACAGTCAGACAATATATACAGTACCAGTCAAAGTTTGGACACACTTACTCATTCAAGGGTTTTTCCTTTATTTTGACTATTTTCTACATTGTAGAAGTATAGTGAAGACATCAAAACTATGAAATAACACATATGGAATCATGTAGTAACCAAAAAAAAAGTGTTAAACAAATCAAAATATATTTGAGATTTGAGATTCTTCAAAGGAGCCACCCTTTGCCTTGATTACAGCTTTGCACACTCTTGGCATTCTCTCAACCAGCTTCACCTGGAATGCAGTCGTGAAGGAGTTCCCACATATGCTGAGCACTTGTTGGCTGCTTTTCCTTCACTCTGCGGTCCAACTCATCCCAAACTATCTCAGTTGGGTTGAGGTCGGGTGATTGTGGAGGCCAGGTCATCTGATGCAGCACTCCTTCACTCTCCTTCTTGGTCAAATAGCCCTTACACAGCCTGGAGGTGTGTTGGGTCATTGTCCTGTTGAAAAACGAATGATAGTCCCACTAAGCGCAAACCAGATGGGATGGCGTATCGCTGCAGAATGCGGTGGTAGTCATGCCGGTTAAATGTGCCTTGAATTCTAAATAAAATCACTGACAGTGTCACCAGCAAAGCACCCCCACACCATCACACCACCTCCTCCATGCTTCATGGTGGGAACCACACATGCGAAGATCATCCGTTCACCTACTCTGCGTCTCACAAAGACACAGCGGTTGGAACCAAAATTCTCAAATTTGGACTCATCAGACCAAAGGACAGATTTCCACTGGCCTAATGTCCATTGCTCATGTTTCTTGGCCCAAGCAAGTCTCTTCTTATTATTGGTGTCCTTTAGTAGTGGTTTCTTTGCAGCAATTCGACCATGAAGGCCTGATTCACACAGTCTCCTCTGAACAGTTGCTGTCGAGATGTGTCTGTTACTTGAACTCTGTGAAGCATTTATTTGGGCTGCAATCTGAGGTGCAGTTAACTCTAATAAACGTATCCTCTGCAGGGTCTTCCTTTCCTGTGGCGGTCCTCATGAGAGCCAGTTTCATCATAGCGCTTGATGGTTTTTGCGACTGCACTTGAAGAAACTTTCAAAGTTCTTGACATTTTCCATATTGACTGACCTTCATGTCTTAAAGTAATGACTGTCGTTTCTCTTTGCTTATTTGAGCTGTTCTTGCCATAATATGGACTTGGTCTTTTACATATAGTAAAGTTGTTTATTTAGGATTTTCAAGGGACAGAAATCCAGCAAAGGTTTAGTCTGAGCAAGACCTCATCCAGTGTTTTATGAGAAATTATCAAACTCAAGGAAACATACCTTGTAATTACCACTGGGCAGCAGTATTTGCCTTTTAACATGGTCAGAGGTGAATGGACAACGTTTCACCACTAGATGTCAGTGTCCACTCACATAAAGGAGAAGGCTATTGCATAAAAGTATGAAGTACTGTTGTTCCATCTTTTAGCCACCAGATAGAGCTCCCTACCAAATGTAGGTATGTGGTCTTGCTAGAAAGCAGATAGAGAGAATAGAGACAAGGAAAGAGAGTAACTCACAGTAAGGCCTGGCAGGAACTTCTCCATGTCGTTCAGGTCGATGCCATCATCATCTTCAAACTTGCCTTTCATCATCCTGAGAGACCGAGAGATAAGGGACGAGATGAGTAGGTGGGCTCTGATAGGCCTTCCTTATACAGCGGGCTCTCTCTCTTTCCTCCATTCCTCACATTGTCTCTCCTCACCTCCTTCTCAAAACGCATTGGAGAAGAAGGTCAGAGGGGAGGGACCTTGGACCTTCTCCTCCAATACGATGAGCAGGAGGAGAGGATAGGTTGTGAGGAATGGTGGAAAGACTATTTGAGATTGAGCCTATGTGATAACCCAGTACTGAGGCTGAGATGCCTGGGTCAGGAAGAGGCTAGCAGAGGCTACAGACACCAACAGTTCTAAGTAGTAATGGAATGGACCAGCATCATCATTTTCATGTCTATCTCATAGGAGAGGATCAATGGGAGGGATGAATGAGCCTTCAGATCTGCAAAGTGGAAACATTGAAGAACATGGAAGGGTTAGGGCCAGGTAGAAGGGTTAGGGCCAGGTAGAAGGGTTAGGGCCAGGTAGAAGGGTTAGGGCCAGGTAGAAGGGTTAGGGCCAGGTGGAAGGGTTAGGGCCAGGTGGAAGGGTTAGAGCCAGGTAGAAGGGTTAGGGCCAGGTGGAAGGGTTAGGGCCAGGTAGAAGGGTTAGGGCCAGGTAGAAGGGTTAGGGCCAGGTAGAAGGGTTAGGGCCAGGTAGAAGGGTTAGGGCCAGGTAGAAGGGTTAGGGCCAGGTAGAAGGGTTAGGGCCAGGTGAAAGGGTTAGGGCCAGGCCAGGTGGAAGGGTTAGGGCCAGGCCAGGTGAAAGGGTTAGGGCCAGGCCAGGTGGAAGGGTTAGGGCCAGGCCAGGTGGAAGGGTTAGGGCCAGGCCAGGTGGAAGGGTTAGGGCCAGGTAGAAGGGTTAGGGCCAGGTAGAAGGGTTAGGGCCAGGTAGAAGGGTTAGGGCCAGGTGGAAGGGTTAGGGCCAGGTGGAAGGGTTAGGGCCAGGTGGAAGGGTTAGGGCCAGGTGGAAGGGTTAGGGCCAGGTGGAAGGGTTAGGGAGAGAACTGGGACCATGTTTCTCTATGCTCAAATCAAGGAGCCTTTCTTTGGACACTTGTATGTCGAGGCTTCCTTTCTCAGCAATGCCCCTCGTGGAGCAATAACTGTTTTTTATTGAATTGACACATTTGCAGACAGGCTGTAAATTCACTCACCCCTCTCTGTCGATGTGCGGTAGGTGCTTTGGTGTTCCTCTGAAGGGTTTCCTGTGGAACTGGCTGAAGTCCAGCTTCTCAGGCTGGAGGTCCCACGTCGCCCCCCTACAAATACATTTTGGTCATTTAGCAGACGCTCTTATCCAGAGCGACTTACAGTTAGTGAGTGCATACATTATTTTATTTTTCATACTGGCCCACCGTGGGAATTGAACCCACAACCCTGGCGTTGCAAACGCCATGCTCTACCAACTGAGCTACATCCCTGCCGGCCATTCCCTCCCATACCCTGGACGACGCAGGGCCAATTATGCGCCGCCCCATGGGTCTCCCGGTCGCGGCCGGCTACGACAGAGCCTGGATTCGAACCAGGATCTCTAGTGGCACAGCCACTCGGGAGACCAATACAACATAACATTTGACAGGAAGATGACATGACCAAATCTTTGCAGGTGCAGAGAAATACTTGTGTTTCTAGCTCCTACAGTGCAGTAATACCTAGCTCCTACAGTGCAGTAATACATATATGTGTGTGTATATATATATATGTGTATTATATATGTGTAATATATGTATATATATATACATAATATACACATATATACACACATATATATACACACACACACACACACACACACATACATATATATAATTATATATATATATATATATATATATATATATATATATATATAATACAACACATATATATATATATATATATTACACAATATATATATATAATTATACACATATAGATTATATATATATATAATATATCTATATATATACACATATATATATATAATATACCATATATATATATATATATATATATGATATAATACACATATATACATCTATATATACATATATACATTTTAGTCATTTAGCAGACGCTCTTATCCAGAGCGACTTACAGTTAGTGAATATATATATTTTTTTATACTGGCCCCCGTGGGAAACGAACCCACAACCCTGGCATTGCAAACACCATGCTCTATCAACTGAGCTACATCCCTGCCGGCCATTCCCTCCCCTACCCTGGACGACGCTGGGCCAATTGTGCGCCGCCCATGAGTCTCCCGGTCGCGGCCGGCTGCGACAGAGCCTGGATTCGAACCAGGATCTCTAGTGGCACAGTTAACACTGCGATGCAGTGCCTTAGACCACTGCGCCACTCAGGAGACAGAACCACATACATATATATATACATATATACACACACATACATTCATACATACACACACATACATATATACATATATATATATATATACATATATATATATATATATATACACATACACACACATAGATACACATATATACACATACATACAAACACATATATACACACACATTATATATATATATATACAGTGGGGAGAACAAGTATTTGATACACTGCCGATTTTGCAGGTTTTCCTACTTACAAAGCATGTAGAGGTCTTTAATTTTTATCATAGTGTGAGTGACGGAATCTAAAACAAAAATCCAGAAAATCACATTGTATGATTTTTAAGTAATTAATTTGCATTTTATTGCATGACATAAGTATTTGATCACCTACCAACCAGTAAGAATTCCGGCTCTCACAGACCTGTTAGTTTTTCTTTAAGAAGCTCTCCTGTTCTCTACTCATTACCTGTATTAGCTCCTGAGTGGCGCAGTGGTCTAAGGCACTGCAGCTCCTGAGCTCCTGAGTGGCGCAGTGGTCTAAGGCACTGCATCGCAGTGCTAACTGTGCCACTAGAGATCCTGGTTCGAATCCAGGCTCTGTCGCAGCCGGCCGCGACCGGAGACTCATGGGCGGCGCACAATTGGCCCAGCGTTGTCCAGGGTAGGGGAGGGAATGGCCGGCAGGGATGTAGCTCAGTTGATAGAGCATGGTGTTTGCAACGCCAGGGTTGTGGGTTCGATTCCCACGGGGGGCCAGTATAAAAAAAAAAAAAAAAAAAAAAAAAAAAAATGTATTCACTAACTGTAAGTCGCTCTGGATAAGAGCGTCTGCTAAATGACTAAAATGTAAATGTAAATGTATTAACTGCACCTGTTTGAACTCGTTACCTGTATAAAAGACCCCTGTCCACACACTCAATCAAACAGACTCCAACCTCTCCACAATGGCCAAGACCAGAGAGCTGTGTAAGGACATCAGGGATAAAATTGTAGACCTGCACAAGGCTGGGATGGGCTACAGGACAATAGGCAAGCAGCTTGGTGAGAAGGCAACAACTCTTGGCACAATTATTAGAAAATGGAAGAAGTTCAAGATGACGGTCAATCACCCTCGGTCTGGGGCTCCATGCAAGATCTCACCTCGTGGGGCATCAATGATCATGAGGAAGGTGAGGGATCAGCTCAGAACTACACGGCAGGACCTGGTCAATGACCTGAAGAGAGCTGGGACCACAGTCTCAAAGAAAACCATTAGTAACACACTACGCAGTCATGGATTAAAATGCTGCAGCACACACAAGGTCCCCCTGCTCAAGCCAGCGCATGTCCAGGCCCGTCTGAAGTTTGCCAATGACCATCTGGATGATCCAGAGGAGGAATGGGAGAAGGTCATGTGGTCTGATGAGACAAAAATAGAGCTTTTTGGTCTAAACTCCACTCGCCGTGTTTGGAGGAAGAAGAAGGATGAGTACAGGATGAGTACAACCCCAAGAACACCATCCTAACGGTGAAGCATGGAGGTGGAAACATCATTCTTTGGGGATGCTTTTCTGCAAAGGGGACAGGACGACTGCACCGTATTGAGGGGAGGATGTATCACGAGATCTTGGCCAACAACCTCCTTCCCTCAGTAAGAGCATTGAAGATGGGTCGTTGCTGGGTCTTCCAGCATGACAACGACCCGAAACACACAGCCAGGGCAACTAAGGAGTGGCTCCGTAAGAAGCATCTCAAGGTCCTGGCGTGGCCTAGCCAGTCTCCAGACCTGAACCCAATAGAAAATCTTTGGAGGGAGCTGAAAGTCCGTATTGCCCAGCGACAGCCCCGAAACCTGAAGGATCTGGAGAAGGTCTGTATGGAGGAGTGGGCCAAAATCCCTGCTGCAGTGTGTGCAAACCTGGTCAAGACCTACAGGAAACGTATGATCTCTGTAATTGCAAACAAAGGTTTCTGTACCAAATATTAAGTTCTGCTTTTCTGATGTATCAAATACTTATGTCATGCAATAAAATGCAAATTAATTACATAAAAATCATACAATGTGATTTTCTGGATTTTTGTTTTAGATTCCGTCTCTCACAGTTGAAGTGTACCAATGATAAAAATTACAGACCTCTACATGCTTTGTAAGTAGGAAAACCTGCAAAATCGGCAGTGTATCAAATACTTGTTCTCCCCACTGTATATATATACATACACATACATACACACACATATAGATATACACATATATACACATACATACAAACACACATATATATATACACACATACATGCATACAAACACACACACACACACACACACATATATATATATACACAGTGGGGAGAACAAGTATTTGATACACTGCCGATTTTGCAGGTTTTCCTACTTACAAAGCATGTAGAGGTCTGTACTTTTTTATCATAGGTACACTTCAACTGTGAGAGACGGAATCTAAAACAAAAATCCAGAAAATCAAATTGTATGATTTTTAAGTAATTAATTTGCATTTTATTGCATGACATAAGTATTTGATCACCTACCAACCAGTAAGAATTCCGGCTCTCACAGACCTGTTAGTTTTTCTTTAAGAAGCCCTCCTGTTCTCCACTCATTACCTGTATTAACTGCACCTGTTTGAACTCGTTACCAGTATAAAAGACACCTGTCCACACACTCAATCAAACAGACTCCAACCTCTCCACAATAGCCAAGACCAGAGAGCTGTGTAAGGACATCAGGGATACAATTGTAGACCTGCACAAGGCTGGGATGGGCTACAGGACAATAGGCAAGCAGCTTGGTGAGAAGGCAACAACTGTTGGCGCAATTATTAGAAAATGGAAGAAGTTCAAGATGACGGTCAATCACCCTCGGTCTGGGGCTCCATGCAAGAACTCACCTCGTGGGGCATCAATGATCATGAGGAAGGTGAGGGATCAGCCCAGAACTACACGGCAGGATCTGGTCAATGACCTGAAGAGAGCTGGGACCACAGTCTCAAAGAAAACCATTAGTAACACACTACGCCGTCATGGATTAAAATCCTGCAGTGTAAGCAAGGTCCCCCTGCTCAAGCCAGCGCGTGTCCAGGCCCGTCTGAAGTTTGCCAATGACCATCTGGATGATCCAGAGGAGGAATGGGAGAAGGTCATGTGGTCTGATGAGACAAATATAGAGCTTTTTGGTCTAAACTCCACTCGCCGTGTTTGGAGGTAGAAGAAGGATGAGTACAACCCCAAGAACACCATCCCAACAGTGAAGCATGGAGGTGGAAACATCATTCTTCTGGGATGCTTTTCTGCAAAGGGGACAGGACGACTGCACCGTATTGAGGGGAGGATGGATGGGGCCATGTATCGCGAGATCTTGGCCAACAACCTCCTTCCCTCAGTAAGAGCATTGAAGATGGGCCGTGGCTGGGTCTTCCAGCATGACAACAACCCGAAACACACAGCCAGGGCAACTAAGGAGTGGCTCCGTAAGAAGCATCGCAAGGTCCTGGAGTGGCCTAGCCAGTCTCCAGACCTGAACCCAATATAAAATCTTTGGAGGGAGCTGAAAGTCCGTATTGCCCAGCGACTGCACCGAAACCTGAAGGATCTGGAGAAGGTCTGTATGGAGGAGTGGGCCAAAATCCCTGCTGCAGTGTGTGCAAACCTGGACAAGACCTACAGGAAACGTATGATCTCTGTAATTGCAATCAAAGGTTTCTATACCAAATATTAGGTTCTGCTTTTCTGATGTATCAAATACTTATGTCATGCAATACAATGCAAATTAATTACTTAAAAATCATACAATGTGATTTTCTGGATTTTTGTTTTAGATTCCGTCTCTCACAGTTGAAGTGTACCTATGATAAAAATTACAGACCTCTACATGCTTTATAAGTAGGAAAACCTGCAAAATCGGCAGTGTATCAAATACTTGTTCTCCCCACTGTATATATATATATATATATATATACACACATACATACATACATACATACATACATACATACATACATACATACATACATACATACATATACACACATACAGTGGGGGAAAAAAGTATTTAGTCAGCCACCAATTGTGCAAGTTCTCCCACTTAAAAAGATGAGAGAGGCCTGTAATTTTCATCATAGGTACACGTCAACTATGACAGACAAAATGAGAAAAAAAAATCCAGAAAATCACATTGTAGGATTTTTAATGAATTTATTTGCAAATGATGGTGTAAAATAAGTATTTGGTCAATAACAAACGTTTCTCAATACTTTGTTATATACCCTTTGTTGGCAATGACACAGGTCAAACGTTTTCTGTAAGTCTTCACAAGGCTTTCACACACTGTTGCTGGTATTTTGGCCCATTCCTCCATGCAGATCTCCTCTAGAGCAGTGATGTTTTGGGGCTGTCGCTGGGCAACACGGACTTTCAACTCCCTCCAAAGATTTTCTATGGGGTTGAGATCTGGAGACTGGCTAGGCCACTCCAGGACCTTGAAATCCTTCTTACGAAGCCACTCCTTCGTTGCCCGGGCGGTGTGTTTGGGATCATTGTCATGCTGAAAGACCCAGCCACGTTTCATCTTCAATGCCCTTGCTGATGGAAGGAGGTTTTCACTCAAAATCTCACGATACATGGCCCCATTCATTCTTTCCTTTACACGGATCAGTCGCCCTGGTCCCTTTGCAGAAAAACAGCCCCAAAGCATGATGTTTCCACCCCCATGCTTCACAGTAGGTATGGTGTTCTTTGGATGCAACTCAGCATTCTTTGTCCTCCAAACACGACGAGTTGAGTTTTTACCAAAAAGTTATATTTTGGTTTCATCTGACCATATGACATTCTCCCAATCCTCTTCTGGATCATCCAAATGCACTCTAGCAAACTTCAGACGGGCCTGGACATGTACTGGCTTAAGCAGGGGGACACGTCTGGCACTGCAGGATTTGAGTCCCTGGCGGCGTAGTGTGTTACTGATGGTAGGCTTTGTTACTTTGGTCCCAGCTCTCTGCAGGTCATTCACTAGGTCCCCCCATGTGGTTCTGGGATTTTTGCTCACCGTTCTTGTGATCATTTTGACCCCACGGGGTGAGATCTTGCGTGGAGCCCCAGATCGAGAGAGATTATCAGTGGTCTTGTATGTCTTCCATTTCCTAATAATTGCTCCCACAGTTGATTTCTTCAAACCAAGCTGCTTACCTATTGCAGATTCAGTCTTCCCAGCCTGGTGCAGGTCTACAATTTTGTTTCTGGTGTCCTTTGACAGCTCTTTGGTCTTGGCCATAGTGGAGTTTGGAGTGTGACTGTTTGAGGTTGTGGACAGGTGTCTTTTATACTGATAACAAGTTCAAACAGGTGCCATTAATACAGGTAACGAGTGGAGGACAGAGGAGCCTCTTAAAGAAGTTGTTACAGGTCTGTGAGAGCCAGAAATCTTGCTTGTTTGTAGGTGACCAAATACTTATTTTCCACCATAATTAGCAAATAAATTCATTAAAAATCCTACAATGTGATTTTCTGGATTTTCTTTTCTCAATTTGTCTGTCATAGTTGACGTGTACCTATGATGAAAATTACAGGCCTCTCCCATCTTTTTAAGTGGGAGAACTTGCACAATTGGTGGCTGACTAAATACTTTTTTCCCCCCACTGTATATGGATAAGACAGCAGCGAGTACTGTTACAAAAACCGAATACCGCTATTAATCTCTCCTTTATAGCCATCCATCCCATAACACAATGCCATGGAGAAGCCTATTGAAGTAAACGCACTTGACTAGCTATGCATCTGTATTAGCTAGAGATATCATTCATATGTAATAGGAGTCATCCTCAGTGTGTGTGTGTTGTGATGGGGGTGTGTGGGTGGAGTATGAGTCAACAGTGTGCATGACATACCCATGAGAGTCCATGGTGTTAGCAGCCCAGATATCAGTACCCAGGATGTCAAATGACCCTTCTCTGTTCCCGTTCTGAAAGACAACACACAACTTATTACAACAATGTATTACCTGTACATCACTATACAGAACACGTTTACTACTACTACTACTACAGCTTAATAGTGATCAAAAGGGTTCTCTTTATTGTCACAGTGCTAAATTGAAATAACACTCAACCTGCATACTAACACACCCTGACATTGATGTAGCATTAGTTCAAGTCCCCTTCAGTGGAAAGATAATCATCCCGTCACTTATTATTACTACTTGAGAGGCAGTGGAGGCTGGTGAGTGGAGGACGGCTCATAATAATGGCTGGAACGGAGCAAATGGAATGGCATCAAACACATGGAAACCATGGAAACCATGTGTTTGATACCATTCCACTCACTCTGCTCCAGCCATTACCGCGAGCCTGTCCTCCACTCACTCTGCTCCAGCCATTACCGCGAGCCTGTCCTCCCCAATGAAGGTGCCACCAACCTCCTGTGGTGAGAGGGACGGGAGGGACATTATTTGGAAACAAACATTTCTGGGACACAAATACTGCAGTAAATCTTTAGCTGGTCCGTCACAACATGTACTGTATGTTGGTAAATTACTGATGTGCTTTCCCATAGGGAAGGAATGCAGAGGGAATGCCAGACCTCTGAAAGAGGGGGGGGGGGGGGGGGCAGAGATGACCATAGAGATAGATCATATTTGTATCTGTGCCATTATGGCATATTGAGTCCTCTATCTATCTCAATGGAGCAGACACACAACTCCTCAGGGAGAGACATCCTGGAGCCTGACAGAAGAACCAGAGGGCATGTTGCCCCTCCCCCACCCCCTCTGCCCCAAACCCTGCATTAACCCAACATTACATAACATGGAACAAGGTAAGCCAGTACCATTGAAGACTTTTCATGCACAGCATATTATACCCCTCTTCAGTAAGGTGATGCATGATAAGAGAGGGTGGGGAATGTCCTTACGACCCCTGATGACCTCTGATAGTAAATCACGTGGTGCAGAAGCCTGCAGTAGCTTTCTTATTGGTCCCTTGGGACAAAAGAGAGCGAAACAGGACATATTACTGTGTGTGGGGCAGAGGTGGCCGGTGGAGGAAGAAATAGGACGATGCGCTCATACTGGCTGGAAGAGAGCCCCGTCCTCTGATTTCTTCCTCCACCGTCCACAGCTGGTGTGGGGGTTCTGTGGTGGTGTTGGTGGTCTGATGTAAAAGCAGCAGTATGGTTAGTTACCAGTACCTTGATAATACTGTGTTTGTGGGGGTTAGGGTTGGGGAGGGGCGGTTAGGGTGTGGTGGTGGTCTGATATAAAAGCTGTAGTATGGTTTGGTAGTTACCTGTACCTTGGCTGGCCCTCTGAACTGGTTGTTCCTCCCTCTGCTACCGGACCTGGAGCCTGAACCAGGCCTTGAACCTGAGCTGGGCCTGGACCCTGTACTGCTATTACTACTGTGGTCCCACTCATCCTGCAGAGAGAGGAAGATCAATACCATATCAACTCGTCCTCTGCAGAGAATGCAAAACATGTGCTATGCAATGCTGATTGTATTGTCAAGAAGACCTATTTCTAATATCTATGAGGGAGGAGAATGGACAGTAAGGATCCAATATATTCTAATCAACAGTTAGCGGTCAGTTAGCGGTGTGGGGTAATAAATGGAGATAGGTCTGTGACTGCTGCCGAGTCTGGAGACCATTTACATGATGAATGTCTAACCATCAATACTGTAACGTGGGGAGAGAGAGAGAGAGAGAGAGAGAGAGAGACGGGAGAGAGAGAGAAGAGAGAGAGAGAGAGAGAGAGAGAGAGAGAGAGAGAGGAGAGAGAGAGGAGAGAGAGACAGAGAGAGAGACAGAGAGAGAGAGAGGAGAGAGAGAGAGAGAGAGAGAGAACGGGGGAGAGAGCCACGGGGGAGAGAGAGAGGAGGAGAGAGAGAGAGAGAGAGAGAGAGAGAGAGAGAGAGAGGGGGAGAGAGAGAGGACTGGGCTGCTGCCGAGTCTGGAGACCATTTACATGATGAATGTCTAACCATCAATACTGTAACGTGGGGAGAGAGAGAGAGAGAGAGAGAGAGAGAGAGAGAGAGAGAGAGAGAGAGAGAGATAGAGAGAGAGAGAGATAAAGAGAGAGAGATAAAGAGAGAGAGTGTATTAAAGAGAGAGAGTGTATGAGAGAGAGAGAAGAGAGACATGGGGTGGTTTACTGGTATCCCAATTAGCTTTTGCAGCAGCAATTCTTGCAGGGGACCACACAAAAACAAAACATGGCAAGTAACAAAGGACAGTCACACCAATGTAAAATACAATGGCATACAAACAATACAACTAAAATAATAATGTTTGTGTAGATTGTGTTGGAGTGTGATATAGTGTGTCTGTGTCATTCACAGTCCCTATTGTGCCATGAGATGTTTCATTAAAAAAATTGTAACTAGTTAAACTCTGAGGGGCCTGGTGAGTTTGGGGGGTACCCCCTCCCCCAAATACATTTAATCAGAAAATAGAAAGTGACAAACCTTTTAAAAGCTACAGGCCTTGTCTTTTTGGAAATCGAACTCAAATCTTACTGCTGGCAATGTCATAAGCTCCCCCCTCCCCCATAAAGGCTATAAATAATGCACAATGGACATATTCATAGAGTATGCAATGTAGGTCAAGTCATCAAAAGCGCAAACATTTAGTAAGCATGGAAAAGGTATTGCCTGATGGTCATTGTAAAGCAATGCATTTCCTTCTCCATCCACATTACCTTGAATGCATCCTTCAAATGCTCCGTTTAGCTAGCTCATCGTTTACAATAGGAAAAGTGAACGGGAAAAGAAGTTTGAAGTTTCCTCACCTGTCTGTGTCTTATTTCAACAACAAAAAAACTCAATTTTACATTTTAGTCATTTAGCAGACGCTCTTATCCAGAGCGACTTACAGTTAGTGAGTGCATAATTTTTTTCATCAACCCTCCATAACTTGAAAGCCCTGATTGCCAAGGTCATTTTAAGATGTCAGCCTTGAAAATCCATTGAGCCATTTTGGCAGTGACTCAATACCCAAACCAGAAGCAACTGGTTTCAAGTGGCCAAAATACATAATGCGATCTCCTACTGCCATCTAGTGGACGAACTGGGAATCAGACAGAGTTTGGGCATGTTTAGAGCGCCACCGTTAGGTTAAAGATCTGAGAAATGTTTTCCTTTAAATTCCTTTTGGAACAGTAATTGGTGATATATTTTACCTCAAACTGTCAAGAGACCCCTGAAGGCATGTCATGTGGGGTATGCATGTTATTTGATTATGCAGACAATCTGGAATGTTCATCACAGTAATATTTCTCTTAAAAACTAGAAGAGAAGCAGTTAATCTCTCATCAACCCTCAGCCAGGAAAGACTGGCATGCATGTTGTTCATGTTAGTTCTGTATGTGCAGTTAAGGGCAGGGCGTGCTGCTCTGTTTTGAGTCAACTGCAGCTTTGCTAGGTCCTTCTTTGAAAAAACCTTTCCAAGCCAAAACTTCCTATCATAACTGATAACCGCTACACACAGCCTACATCGTTGTCTCCATATTAGCTAACGTCAACACAGCTACAAACCCGCTACAATCATGCAGTACAGTGTACAGTCAGCAAGCAGTTCAGCAGTTACACAGGCGGGCCCCGTTGGCAATAAATTAATACAACCAAAAGCTTACCTTGACTTGGAAGAGTTCCCGTGTTGGATAGCCATAGCCAGCTAGCTAACATAGCATCCCTCTCTGTTTGAGCTGGGTGTTTGAGAAGGCTAAACTAACTGTAGCTTATGCGTTCAGTACTAGATTGGGTGGACAACATATGAACATATCAGCTCATGCTGCAAGAGCTCTGATAGGTTGGAGGACGTCCTCCGGAAGTTGTCATAATTAATGTGTAAGTCTATGGAAGGGAGTGAGAACCATGAGCCTCCTAAGTTTTGTATTGGTCAATGTACCCAGAGGAGGATGGAAACTAGCGGTCCTCCGGCTACACCATGGTGCTACCCTACAGGGTGCTGCTGAGGCTACTGTAGACCTTCACTGCAAAACAGTGTGTTTTAGTGACGTGAATATATTTAGTATAGTTTTATCTAAAAAGGATAACTTTAATGTTCCACTATTTTTATGAAATTCACTGAGGATTGTCCTCCCCTTCCTACTCTGAGGAGCCTCCACTGAACCGGACAGTAATCAAGATGGGACAAGACTAGAGCCTGAACAACTAGAACAGTTGATTTGTGTGTCAAAAACACAGAACATATTTTTTATAAACAGAGATACCCCTCCCCATCTTAACAACAACTTTGTCAATATAACTTGACCATGATAATTGACACACACAATGTTATACCTAGGAGTTTATCTTCCTCAACTTGCTCAATGGTGACACCCTTTATGCACAATTCCAGTTGACATGTAGGTCATGTTTTTAAACAAATGTAGTGCTTTTAGTTTTAGATACATTTAAAACCAGTTAAATCACCCATTCTGATACTGACTGTAAATACTTATTTAGAATTTCAGTTTGGTCACTGGCTTCGGGTGCTGACATGTAGAGTGTGGAATCTTCCGCACACATAGTCATTCTAGCTTTGTGTAAGACCAGTGGCAGATCATTCGTAAAAAAGAGAAGAGCCAGGGACATGGCACTGTACATATCTGATATTAGAGAAGATTTCACTGAAGAACAATCTCTGGGTTCTATTGGATATATAACTCTCCAACCATGTAATGGCAGGTGATGTAAAGCCATAGCAAGAGAGTTTATAACAATATATGATCAATAACATCAAAGGCTGTACTGAAATCTAACAATGATCTTCCAACCATCATCTGATTCTCCTATTTATTTTAACCAAATCATCAGTCATCTGAGTCAGTACAGTAGAAGTTCAGTGCCTTTCTCTAGATGCATGCTGAAAGTCAGTAGTTACCTTGTTCTCTGAAAAATAGCATTGTATTTGGTCTAACACAATTCTCTCCATTGGTTTACTAGAAGCAGGCAGCAAACTGATTAGTTTCACATTAAGGTTGTCTATACCTGATGGCATATCATTATAAATAAAAATAATAATAATAATAATAAGCCATTTAGCAGACGCTTTTATCCAAAGCGATTTACAGTCATGCGTGCATACATTCTTTTGTGTATGGGTGGTCCCGGGGGATCGAACCCACTACCTTGGTGTTACAAGCGCCGTGCTCTACCAGCTGAGCTACAGAGGACCAGTATTGGTGGTTAACAGTTGTTCCACGTCTCCCACACTTATTTGACCAAATTCAAAACAGCAATCCTTGTCTTTCATTACTACACCTTTAAACAACAATAGGATGGTTCACTGTTCAATGTTGTCATTTCACTTCTGAGGTTTTCCACTTTACTAGTGAAATAGTCATTGAAATGATTGGCAATATCCGACTTTTTTGTTATAAATGACCCATCAACTTCAAAAGTACGATGGAGATGAATTGGGTTTCCTGCCCATGATATAATTTAAGGTCCTGCAAAGTCTTTTTCCATTGTGTTTTATGTCATTTATCTTGATTTGGGGGGGGGGGGGGGGGGGGGGGGGGGGGGCTGACTGTGTGCTGACTGCATGCTGCGGAGCTGAGTAGAAAGAACGGCCTTCTCTCTGCCTGAAACAAGTTGACTACATAAGGCAGTCAGCCAGTCAGTGTTTTGATCCAGTGGTTACAGTCACACCCCCCCCCTCTGCCCCATACCCTACTACAGACTCACTGCCTGCCTGCCTGGCTGGCTGGCTGGCGGATTGTGGTCTGGTGTCCCCTTCCCTCCAAGACAACCACAAGGGAGTGACTGAATGTAACATTCCATTTCATGTAATTTGATTATTTCATCAGTGCCTCTCTCAAGTCATTTGTCAGACTTAATGCAGCCGCCTCATCCACCCCAACGACAGCCTTGGGTTACAGTGTGTGGGAAGCAGGGTTTGGAACCAGTTCAGGGAACAGAACAGATTAGCAGGGGTTGAAACCGGAAAATAATTAATTTTGCTAGAACAGAAAAGGAACCGGGAACGAAAGTGATCCATACTGTTGCGGAAAATAAGTTATTTTAAAAGCATGGAAACCGGTTAATAACAATCTTCTACGTTCCAGGCATTTTTTTCTAGTCCCACAAAAAAAAAAAAAAAGGCTGGCAAAGCCCTCTGTCACTCAGAAACATATTCCAGCGTCTGCCTGCAAGCTGAAAATCTTTGCCAGTGTGTGCGCGTTTAGACTACCTGCCCACGCCCCCCTCTGAAGCACAGGCTACAGTACTGACGTTAGAAGCGGGAGAAGATAGGGAAAGAGAAGAAGAATGGATTAACTTGTTCATTGCTAGTTGAGGATACTATAGGCCTAGTTATCACGTTTCACGTTGGATTTATTAAATACAAAAAGGTAAGACATGTTTTTAATTCTGGTGCCGCACTGCACACACAAGCTTGTTAGCTAGCTAGCTCAAACGACATTCGAAGTTCCTTCATAGAAGCCACTCCTCCTCTGTATAATTCTGTGGACCTAATTCAGATAATGCATATCATAAGATGCCTAGCGCTTCAAGCCTGCTCCTCAACCCTCTCTCCCCACCCATAACATTTCAGTCACATCTTGCGCCATAGGCTACACTTCTCTGTCCATCACGCATGTAAACAACTAGCTTACCTGCTCTATCTGCACTGGTTGGTGAAGTCATTTAAATGAGCTAAATGTAAAAAACTGTTGATTTCACAGGTTAAAAGGGAAGGATACAAACCGGTACTTTTTCAGGGTTCCAACCTGTTCATTACTTTATTTTGCTGGTCAGAAACAGTGGAACGGAACAAAAACAATTGTGGTTCTGTTCAGAACTAAACGATTGGAAAATAATTTCAGTTCCAACCGCTGGTGAGAAGGGAAAAACCTTTCAGGCGATGAAGAATAATCTCTCTCCCTTTCCTGTGAGTCCACAGGAACAGCTGAGAGGGAAAAATACTAGGGATGCATCCCCCTATGGGCCCTGGTCAAAAGTAGTGCACTTTATAGGGAGGGAGTAGGGTGCCATTTGGTCCGAAGGCTAAAATCAACACATTCTCATAGTGCCTGATCAGCATATGAATAGCGCTCTGTTGCTGGGAGAAATATGGGAGTAACATGAGACATGACTGTCGAGATTGAAATTGAAAGCTAGATCCTCTGTGATCCCAGAGAGAAGTAAAAGCATTCAGTTACACTGCTGCCCTGAAAACTACTGCCCTTAATCTCTCCCTCAGAAAGCGACACAGGCACAGATGCACACACCACACACACACTAACCTATAACCCTCTAGCAGACATGTCTTTACCTGACTAGGAACAACCCAGTCGTCCACAAGACAGCCTCAAGCACTCTGTGTGCAAACAAGGGCTTAGAAAGGACTCGAACTGCTTAATTCAAATGAAAGGGAAGCAAAACGCAGGCGGCAGAGGATGGGGTGTGTGCCCAGAGAAGCACGAGGACAGACAGACTCATGTCCTGCAGCAGCCCTGTGGTGGTTTACTCTCTCTAACACAAAGTCACTTCATCTCTGGGTGACGGTATCATCTAACCTCTATTCTCTGCCTTTATCACCTACAGTACAAACTATTAATACTGACCCAGAAAGACATCTCTTTCATTCCACCCCAGTCACCTCACCATACAGTATTAATGTAGCCTTACCATAGGGTTGGGCGATACGGCCTAAAAATCATATCTAGATTTTTTCAAATGTATGGATTATTCATGATATCTGGCTCATTTAAAAAAAATATGTTCTCTAAATAGGCTTTGTGTACAATTAAAGGTCATATATACTGCATTTCAAACAGTAAGCAATAATGTGTGTGTGTAAACAGAGTGGAAGAGGTGAAACGAGAGGTTTCACTCTCACCAAAATCTGTCCAAAATAAGCCCAATGCATTTCTATGGGCTTATTTTGGACCTAAGCTTGTCACCTGCCTTCCCGCCTTTGGGACAACGACTCCCATTATTAGAGTGGAGACATGAGCATCTCGTCATTATATACAGATCTCTGGTGTAAATGGGAAGGTGTACAAGAATCAGCACATGAAACCTGATCTGGCAGCCCAGGTGGGGAACAGAGGGCTTACCCAGGGCAAGCAGTGGACCTTGGCTTACACAACCACACACACTAACAGTGGAACACTACCACACATCATTGGTTGATACAGGAAAAGATATGGAGAGCCTGAGAGACGTGTCTCCCTGAACCCTGTGCCAGCGTTCGCGGGCAAACCCATTCTGCCAGGTCGTCTTGCCAACAGGCGCAGACACAAAGCCGGTGGCGGCACATGGGGGGAAACCCTGTCCTCTGGACTAGTACCCTGTGACATCAGCAGACACTTTTTTGTTTTCCATTACAAAACGTTTTGCTAAGGTGGTGTAGCCTACTGAACATGAACAGTTATACAAGCCCCTCAGGGAACAGGGGAAGTGTTAGACAGAACAACATCTACAGTACCATGACATCCCAGGCCAGCTACTAGCTATACAAAGATTATCACTGGCACCATAAAGTCCATGCAAATATGAGAGGGTTACTGAGAATGGTGTCAATTTATGACCAGCCAGTCTGGATAGATTATCAGCTGCCCAGTGGAAACTCAGTTAGGCCTAGGGATGTGACAACTGGGAAAATGTTATTGGTTTTCTGTTAAACGGTAAGAAAAATGCATAAAATCCCTCTTGAATTGACAATGCAGTAGCGCTGCTGCCAGCAACGGTTTGGGTCTCACGGTGCGTCCCTTTCAGATGGTTAAGCATTGCACCTGTACTACCATTACTGTACCTCAATTCAACCTCGCTGTCACGTTCGTTTAAGGACGGGTCAGACCAAGGCGCAGCGTGAAATGCGTACATGTTCATTTCAACGATAAACACACGAACAAAACAACAAACCAACGAAACGTGAAGTCCTAAGGCTAAACACTATACAAGCCTCTAAACACGGAACAAGATCCCACAACTAATGCATGCCAACAGGCTGCCTAAGTATGATCCCCAATCAGAGACAACGAGCGACAGCTGCCTCTGATTGGGAATCACACCCGGCCAAACATAGAAATACAACACTTAGAAATAACAACGAGAACAATGAGAACTTAGAAATAACAACATAGAACTCCACACCCTGACTCAACATACTAGAGTCCCATAAGTCAGGGCGTGACACTCGCAAAGTTTGCGTTTCCTTCTCATTTAACTTGTCAAAGTATTGTCATACAGGACTTAGTTGCTGTCGCTTGTCTTTCTCTGCCATTTTTCCAACTGTTAATGATGCTGACGTAGCGGTGTGGAGTCGACTCTAAAATAATTGATTCCTCGACTCCTTGCACGTCAACTCCCATTTCTGAGTGTCAAGATTCGATTCCGATAGGAACCAACTCCTAAGATTCAGTATTTTTGGAACAGAGGAGACTGATTAGTTGCCGTACTTCCGAGAACACAAACACTCACATCTTTCATAGCGAGCTAGCGAGGGACGGAGACAGAGAGGGGAGGGGCACATTATAGGCAGGTCGGCCACCAGGCAGACAGTCAGAACCATACACTAGGCCCATCTATCAGTATAGGCAGGTCGGCCACCAGGCAGACAGTCAGAACCATACACTAGGCCCATCTATCAGTATAGGCAGGTCGGCCACCAGGCAGACAGTCAGAACCATACACTAGGCCCATCTATCAGTATAGGCAGGTCGGCCACCAGGCAGACAGTCAGAACCATACACTAGGCCCATCTATCAGTATAGGCAGGTCGGCCACCAGGCAGACAGTCAGAACCATACACTAGGCCCATCTATCAGTATAGGCAGGTCGGCCACCAGGCAGACAGTCAGAACCATACACTAGGCCCATCTATCAGTATAGGCAGGTCGGCCACCAGGCAGACAGTCAGAACCATACACTAGGCCCATCTATCAGTATAGGCAGGTCGGCCACCAGGCAGACAGTCAGAACCATACACTAGGCCCATCTATCAGTATAGGCAGGTCGGCCACCAGGCAGACAGTCAGAACCATACACTAGGCCCATCTATCAGTATAGGCAGGTCGGCCACCAGGCAGACAGTCAGAACCATACACTAGGCCCATCTATCAGTATAGGCAGGTCGGCCACCAGGCAGACAGTCAGAACCATACACTAGGCCCATCTATCAGTATAGGCAGGTCGGCCACCAGGCAGACAGTCAGAACCGTGCCCTATCTATCAGTATAGGCAGGTCGGCCACCAGGCAGACAGTCAGAACCGTGCCCTATCTATCAGTATAGGCAGGTCGGCCACCAGGCAGACAGTCAGAACCGTGCCCTATCTATCAGTATAGGCAGGTCGGCCACCAGGCAGACAGTCAGAACCGTGCACTAGGCCCATCAATCGGCAATCAAAAGGTGCATTTCGCAATGGAATGCTGTATTTCACAATTTATTGGCATGCAATGTCTCGCAACTTCAGTAAAGCAGTGACTATAGTCAATGAATAGGCTAGGATATTGAGATGAGCGAGATGCAACACTTCACTCTCACACACAGTATCTGCGCATGTGTACGGGTTCACTTCACGCTGTTCATGGTGTGGTAGCCAGGGCACCAAGATAGCGGAGAAGTTGAGCCTCACGCTTCAACGCTCTTAGTTGTTGCGGAAACTGAACCACAATGCTGTTTACTTTCTACCTTTAAAATGACCCAACTTTCCCCTTTACAGCCTATTGTCTAATTAGGCTATAACACGGAAAATAATGTTTTGTGATAACTGCACTGTGATTTACATTTTGTGGAAAAAATACTAAAAACATTTTTTTTTAGTTTTTAGATAGGGTTTTTTCTTATCGTTAAAGAACCTAATATCGTTTAAAGGTTTTAACATTTAAACGTTCACACCCCTAGTTAGACCTACAATTTGCAAATGATGAAAACTTGTCTTTATCCATCCTACACTTCAGCAGAGCCTCGGACTGAGGTATGTCATCATCAGAAATTAAATAAGTTACATTCAAAATGCATCTGCTCTCTTTTAGTATAGCACTTCCCTTTGACGGTTGGGTCCTATGGGCATTTGCTATATAAGCAGACAAGTGGATACCCAATGAAACAGAAGTAAAGTCTGTGATGTATGTATTTTTAACTGGAGCCATACGATAGTAACCTTGGTCCTTTGTAGCTCAATTGGTAGAGCATGGCGCTTGTAACGCCAGGGTAGTGGGTTCAATCCCCGGGACCACCCATACGTAAAACTTTAAGCACACATGACTGTAAGTCGCTTTGGATAAAAGCGTCTGCTAAATGGCATATTATTATTATTATTGGTTGTCATTGAGAGCTCGTTTCCACCCTGGTCAATGACAGGGTTGGGTTGGGAGGGAGGGGGAAAGGGGTCTCAGCACAGCTGTGTGTAAGTGCACTATCCAGGGACCCGACCTCATCCTCAGCCAGCCTGTATGCCAAATACTGTCCAGACACACAGGAACTCACCGGTTTGGTGGAGCCCCTCCCCCGTGAGGATGACCAACTCCCATCTTTCTTGTCATTGCAGTCCTCTGTCCACTAGGTGAGAGAGAGAGAGCAGGAAGAGGAAGTTAGAAAGGGCATGAAGAGAGAATGATTTGTTTTACACAATTCTGTCCTGGTGTAATGAATGACACTCCTCTCTCTGCTTACCAGCTGGTCAATGTTGTCCCCTAATTTTAGCTTGGCTATTTTGTGAATGCTGCTCAGCTTGGAATGTATCCCATGGGGTAAACTACCCCAGTTGTCTGTGTATTTATGTATGGGAGCAGCCAGGTTTGGGTTTCAGTGCAATAGGACAATCTACAGATGTTTTAATAGCTGCATTATCATAACAGCATGACCTTGATTATTTCTAATACATTTGCATTTATTGTTGCCATGTTGGCTCTGGTTCATCAGCCATGACCGTTATCATTACTGTAGCCATGTTGGCTCTTAATCTTTGGCCATGACCGTTATCATTACTGTAGCCATGTTGGCTCTTAATCTTTAGCCATGACCGTTATCATTACTGTAGCCATGTTGGCTCTTAATCTTTAGCCATGACCGTTATCATTACTGTAGCCATGTTGGCTCTTAATCTTTAGCAATGACCGTTATCATTACTGTAGCCATGTTGGCTCTTAATCTTTGGCCATGACCGTTATCATTACTGTAGCCATGTTGGCTCTTAATCTTTGGCCATGACCGTTATCATTACTGTAGCCATGTTGGCTCTTAATCTTTAGCCATGACCGTTATCATTACTGTAGCCATGTTGGCTCTTACTCTTTGGCCATGACCGTTATCATTACTGTACAAGGCTCAACATTAACGCTTGTCCACTTGCCCGGGGAAAGTAAAACAAATTGTTAGACAAGCAGATTATAGATTTAAATTGTCAGAATGGACAAAAAAAAAAACACGCAAAAATCAATATCAAACAATTAGGCTACTCCAATCAGAATTGGATCAAAGTGTCCTCCAGATGTGACGTGTTAATTACTGTAGGCCTACAGGCACGAGCAGTCTTTCAATCATACAGTCGCAAGATGCGTTTCTGAGATCAAAGAGAGGCTAGTTGCGTGTTCACATTTGTTGATATTCATTTTTAGTTAGTGAGTTACAGCTCATATTTTTCAGCAATGAAAATCCTGGAAAAGTCATGGTGTGTGCATTGTGTTTTAGGTTATTGTCCTGCTGAAAGGTGAATTAATCGCCCAGTGTCTGGTGGAAAGCAGACAACCAGGTTTTCATCTAGGATTTTGCCTGTGCTTAGCTCGATTCAATTTATGTTTTTATCCTGAAAAACTCCCCAGTTCTTAACGATTACAAGCATACCCCTAACATGATGCAGTCACCACTATCATGCACTGTCATACTATTATGCAGCCACCACTATGATTGAAAATATGGAGAGTGGTACTCAGTAATGCCATACCAGGCGGTGATGCAACCAGTCAGGATGCTCTCAGTTGCACCATCGAGAGCATCCTGACTGGTTGCATCACCGCCTGGTATGGCAACTGCTCGGTCTCCGACCGCAAGGCACTACAGAGGGTAGTGCGTACGGCCCAGTACATCACTAGGGCCAAGCTTCCTGCCATCCAGGACCTCTATACAAGGCGGTGTCAGAGGAAGGCCCTAAAAATTGTCAAATACTCCAGCCCTCTATTCATAGACTGTTCTCTCTGCTACCGCACGGCAAGCGGTACCGGAGCGCCAAGTCTAGGTCCAAAAGGCTTCTTAACAGCTTCTACCCCCAAGCCATAAGACTCCTGAACAGCTAATCATGGCTACCCGGACTATTTGCACTGCCCCCACCCCCCCACCCCCACCCCATCCCCCTCTTTTACACTGCTGCTACTCTGTTTATTATTTATGCATAGTCACTTTAACTCTACCCACATGTACATATTACCTCAATTACCTCGACTAACCGGTGCCCCCGCACATTGACTCTGTACCCCCCTGTATATAGCCTCCCTACTGTTATTTTATTTTACTGCTGCTCTTTAGTTATTTGCGTTTATTTTTTACTTATCTATTTTTTCCTTAACACTTTTTATTTTGTTCTTTTTTTAACTGCATTGTTGGTTAAGGACTTGTAAGTAAGTATTTCACTGTAATGTCTACACCTGTTGTATTCGGCACATGTGGCAAATAACATTTTGATTTGATAATGTTTTGTATTGGATTTGCCCCAAACATAACACTTTGTACTGAGGACAAAAAGTGAAATGCTTTGCCACATTTTTAGCAGTATTACTTTAGTGTCTTGTTGCAAACAGGATGCATGTTTTGGAATGTTGTATTCTGTACAGGCTTCCTTCTTTTCACTCTGTCAATTAAGTTTGTATTGTGGAGTAACTACAATGGTGTTGATCCATCCTCAGTTTTCTCCTATCACAGCCATTAAACTTTGTATCCGTTTTAAAGTCACCATTGGCCTCATTGTGAAATCCCTGAGCGGTTTCCTTCCTCTCCGGCAAATGAGATAGGAAGGACGCCTGTATCTTTGTAGTGACTGGGTGTATTGACACACTATCCAAAGTGTAATTAATAACTTCACCATGCTCAAAGGGATATGCAATGGTCTGCTTATGTTTTTAAAAAATAAAATCTACCAATAGGTGCCCCCTTCTTTGTGAGACATTGGAAAATCTCGCTGGTGTTTGTGGTTGAATCTGTTTGAAATTCACTGCTTACAGTTAATTATATGTGTGGGGTACAGAGATGAGGGAGTCACTCAAAAATCATGTTAAACACTATTATTGCACACAGTGAGTCCATGCAACTTATTATATGACTTGTTAAGCTAATATTTACTCCTGAACTTATTTAGGCTTGCCATAACAAAGGGGTTAAATACTTATTGACTCAAGACATTTCAGCTTATCATTTTTTATTAAATTTGCACAAAATTGTAAAAACATAATTTCAGGTTATTGTGTGGAGGCCAGTGACAAAAAAAATCTAAATTTTATCCATTTTAAATTCAGGCTGCAACTCAACAAAATGTGGAAAAAGTCAAGGGGTGTGAATACTTTCTGAAGGCACTGTAATGGCTTTCTGCCAGAAGTCAAAGAGGTCTGGATGAGTTCTGTACCGCTGCCATTTTTTCCCTGTGCTTCCAACTAATGTTTTCTTCCTCCTCCGTTCTCCCCTCTGCTCCGTGTACACATGCTGCTCTTCCTTCAGAAAATCATGCATCACAACTTTGTTCATTTGCACAATTTCTCTCATTCACTTTCGGTTGTAGATTCTGTCTTGCTTAACCTGACCGTTATATACTGTAGCCAATTTTGGCTCTTACTCTTTAGCCATGACCGTTATCATTACTGTAGCCATGTTGGCTCTAATCTTTGGCGCAGACCGGTAGCATTACTGTATGCCCATGTTGGCTCTTATCTTTGGCCATGACCGTATCATTACTGTAGGCCATGATTGTGGCTCTTAATCTTGGTCGCATGGAACCGTTATCATTACTGTAGGGCCTATGTTGGTCTGCTTACTCTTGGCCATGACTCGTTATCATACGTAGCCATGTTGGCTCTTACTCTAGCCATGACCGTTATCTCTATTACTGTAGCCCTTTTGGCTCTAATCTTTTAGCAATGCCCGTTTATCATTTACTGTAGTAGGCCATGTGGCATCTTAATCTTTAGCAATGACTCGTTATCATTACTGTAGCCCCATGTTGTCTTTAATCTTTGGCGCATGACCGTTATCATTACTGTAGCCATGTGGCTCTTACCTCTTTGGCCATTACCCGTTTTCATTACTGTAGCGCGATTGTTGGCTCCTTAACGCTTTGGCAATTACCTTATCATCAATGTTGCAATTTTATCTCTGGTCCTTTCAGCATTGGGCTGTTAATCATGTGAGATGTGGGACTTGGCTGTTGTCCTATCGCAGATCCATGTGCTGGGGTCTCCGTTCTTATCACTCCCAGCAGCTTGTCCAACCTGGTACGTATCTCTCAGCACGTAGCTGTCGATGAAGCGCTCCAGCTCCTCGATCTCCTGCGAGCGCGTGCTGCCAGCCTCTGAGGATGCGGACGCCACCGACGAGTTCTCCATGGCGACCTGCTGCCTGCCACCTGGCGAGGGAGGGAGGGAGGGAGGAGGGAGGGACCTGCAGAGAGAAATGGCGTATTTGTAAACAAAACAAAACCAGGCGACAGCCTCTCCACATCACTTCACCATGTTGAGTCAAGAAACTTTAAGTTAATGAGTCAATCAGATATAGATTTTGTTTTCATTCATGACTTCATTCAAAAACGTACCTTCAGGAAAACAGCAAAGAAAAGTCAGGCTACAGTGAACGTCAAATCAACACCCCCGCCCATTGACAAGAGGGCAGTTCTGTTTACAATACTCCACCAGCAGGGGGAGCCACACTGTTTACATCCCAGACAGTTGGCCGTGGCCCTCAGTCTAAAGGTGTGTGTGTTCTTCCCAGCCGAAACCGTTTGGAACAGTTTGTGCATATATTATGACGACATTTTGTGATGTTTTTGTTAGTTTTAGACCTCGGCAAGGTTTTTTTTCAGTTGATCAGGCACACAACCTTTTTTCTTGGGGCAAGACGAAGTCGGTAGCCAAAGTCTATGCTCCCTCATCGGCGATTGGCCTACGCCCCACTCGTTCGGTTCGCCTAGCCGAGTTCGACTAGGTGCCAGCCGAACTGAAGAATGCTGACGCCTTTACTCCGCCACCCATACCCAGCAGGCAGTAGAACAACAGTCTAGTTCCAGTCTGTCTCACCTTCTAACCTTGTCCTCAGCCCAGACCAAGTCAGTTATGAAACAGGACAGCTTGGTCTCACCTTCTAACCTTGTCCCCCAGACCAAGTCAGTTATGAAACAGGACACTGCTGGTGCTCACTCCTTCTAAGCCTTGTCCACACCCAGACCTAGTCAGTTATGAAACGGACAGCTTGGTCGTCACCTCTGAACACCTTCTTTATTAACCGCATTGTCCCATCCGCAGTACCAATCAGTTATTAAACAGGACAGGCTTGGTCTGCACCACTCATCTCTAACCTTGTCCCTTCAAGCCGCAGAACCAAGTCATTTATAAACAGGTTACAGCTTGGTCTCACCATGTCTAACCTTGTACCTCGAGCCCTAGACCAATTACAGTTATGACACTAGTACAGCTTGGTCTCTTTACTTCTAACCTGTCGCCGTCCAGCCCTAGACCAGTCAGTTATGAAACAGGACAGCTTGTTCTCACGTCTCTTAACTTGTCTCCCAGCTCCGACCGAAGTCGTTCTGAAACAGGACACTTGGTCTCAACCTTCTAACCTGTCCCCTCGCAGACCAAGTCAGTTGATGATAAGGCAGGACCCGGCTTGGTCTGCCCACCATTCTAACTTGTCCCACCAGACCAAGTCAGTTATGAAACAGGACAGCTTGGTCTCACCTTCTAAAACCTTGTCCTCAGCCCAGACCAAGTCAGTTATGAAACAGGACAGCTTGGTCTCACCTTCTAACTGTCCCAGCCAGACAAGTCAGTATGACAGACGCTGGTCCCCTAACTTGTCCTCCCAGACCAAGTCAGTTATGAAACAGGACAGCTTGGTTCACTTCACCTTGTCCCCAGCCCGACAGTCTACAGGGGTCCTTCAGGGTTAAGACCTCTTTGGCTTAGAACCCAGCCTCTATCACCCCTTTCTTCCTTCCCAACTCTACCTCTCCTTCCCAGTCTGTGATCTGACAGTGAAGTGCCTGTGTTGGTGGTCACATGACTGAGGCCTGCTGCTAAGCTTATTTACATCACTACCCTACCTGAGTACTGGCCAGGTCACGCCAGGTTTAATTATAGGAGCAGAGCAGCCTGCATAGTGGTATAGTGGTAGGCCAATGTTCAGGCCAGCCTGAGGCCATTGTTTTGGTTTTAGTTTAGCTATTCAATGCACACAACTAATAAATCAAGACAGCTAATAAATGTCATACATCAAATAAGGGCACATAGAGTAGCCTACATACACACAACCAATTAATAGGGGAGAAATTGCACACAGTAACATCATTTTACATTTACATTTTAGTCATTTAGCAGACGCTCTTATACAGAGCGACTTACAGTTAGTGAGTGCATACATCATTTTTTATGCTGGCCCCCCCATGGGAATCGAACCCACAACCCTGGCGTTGCAAACGCCATGCTCTACCAACTGAGCTACATCCCACATCACTACACCACAGACTGATAAATGCCTCTTGTTCCTGTGCCTTGAAGTAATAATGCTCTTATCCCCACACTATAGCTGCTGGGCCTAGAGGTTTGAATCTCACTGTTTGTGTCAATATGATCCACTCATACCACGGCCTGATTAGCATTGCGGATGAAGCTAATGCTAACTCCACTGATGGCTAGTCTCATTCACCAGTTGACCATAGAGAGAGGAAGCCTGGCACACAAAGCTAACTAGATGTCAAACACAAGGCTAAAACCGAGGGCTAACAGTTAAGTGTTTTGTTGAACTAGCCCCTGCGAGGGACAAGACTACACACCAAAGCCATACAGCAGGATGGGTACTAGGAGGGGAGAGGACAGGAGTAGAACACAGGAAATGACATGGTCTAAGTCAGCCTGCCCCGCTGTCTACTTTAACCCCCTAAGGTCTATGTCTGCGCCCCCGCAGGAATCAATTAGCATAATAAAGAAATCCTAATAAAAAATCTGTCCGTTTAAGCTAGAGATATCATTGGATACGTCTCAATCCACCGCATCCGCCTATGTAACACTTTCACAACTGTGACAGAGTTGACAGAGATAGAGCAGTGTTTGTCAGACCATGAGACATCCTGAAAATCGGTCTTCTCACAAAATCGTCAGTAGCGTCCGAATGGTTTGGCCGACAAACTATTATGACCCCTTTATGAGTACTCTGTTTTGCTCTACGACCCCCACAAGTGTCTTGGTACTCGTCTGAAGTCGGTACAGCCGATCTGCCAACTTCTGTCTGTATTGTCCGAACAGTTTGGGCTACACACTAATATGACCCCTCTGTGTAAAGGTGAGACTCTCACGTACATGTCGGTTGTTTTGCTCTAGGATGCCCACAGGCTTCATAATGCTCGTCTGAAGGTCCCCCGTACCAGTCGAAACAAATTCATGGAAGTATATATGGAGACTGTTTAGTGACTAAAATAAGGAGTTAATAACAAAGGTTTCCTGATCGTTCTTATATCTCTCAGATATAGGATAGACACTTCAGACCAAACTTCATAAAAAAAATTTGGGGGGACTATATATTATTCCATGTAGTGAATCTGTTATTCAATGCGTTTGTATGGGCTAATAGCAGTAAGGCTGAATAACAATGTTTTTTTTTTATAGGTTCTTATTCTTCAAGGGGTTTAAAAATTCAAAATCAAATAGCAAAATGATCCTTGGTATGACCTTCTTAAAACAATTCCATATAGCTTAGTAGACGTTGTTGAAGTTGTCCGAACGGAAAATCACAATTTCAAACAATTACTCCGATCAGAATTGGATAAAAGTGTCCTCCAGATGAAATGTGTCTCAATCTCTGCAGACCGCATCGGAATATAATTATTGTATTGCATTGAGAGGCACGAGAGGTCTTTCCATCACATTTGTTGATATTCCTTTCTAGTTAATGAGTTATTTGCCTAGTTATAGCTAATTTCTGGTCAGCAAACAGGGTTCATACGGTCATGAAGTCGAGGAGGGAAGCGTAGCTATTAAGCCCACTTCCATTTTTGGATTCACATTATTATTTAAAGAAACATTTCCTGCTGTTTAATGTTTCAAATAATTCATATCTGATTGATATATCCATAACTATTCTAAGCACATCAGATGTTTTATTATTAAAGTTATTGACCGTTGTGTGGCCAATTTCAAAGCTACAAAAAAACTTTGGTGTTGAGGCTACCCTTAGATAAACACATTTTCCAGATATTTTTAGTACCTTCTCAGATAAGTGATCATACTTTATGTAAAATTAAGAGTTTAACGTTCTGATATATGCACATCATAGCATATTTAATGAGCATTCATTACTATTTCTTGCCAATTGAAAACAAATGCATGTCACAGTCACACAGTAGCAAGACAACTTGGAGAACAACTATAAGTTAATAGATTTCAGACATTCACAGCTTAGATTTTTTTATGCCTTTTGTCTTATTTTACTTTGAAATAATATACATAGATTTTTGTAAATTTGACATTCATCTCATGTGGCATTAAAGGGTACAACAGCACAAAAAGGACTCCCTCTACACAGAATGTAAAAGGAAATAAATATTGTTCAATATGACCAATAGTAACTTTGCATAATACAGTAGTCCATAGTGTATATTTATACCGAAAACCATAGGTTTCCAAATATTTTATGAGTAGACTTTGCTATTCTGTCTTTTTCATCATAAATCACTGTTGTTCCAATAAAGCCCAGTATGCTCCTATTAAGCCTGGTTTGCATTGAAATCACATGGGCATAGTGTGCTGATACCCATAATATTCAGTGAACATGAGCATAAATATTTAGCCATTAGCAGCATGTATTTAATATCATTGTCCTGTATCTGCCCTGCCCCTGTTTCGCAGCTTGCTCTCACTCTCTCCCCACTTTGAGCACTGGAGGGAAAGATGCATTCTGATAAGCGCAAGCATATGACAGTTGAGCAAGATTTCAAAAATGCAATTGCGGGAAAAACTTTTTAAAACAACTACTGTTACTGTTGTTAAAGAGAGGGGAGTGTCTGCTTTGTGTCAGCATAAACAATATTTCTTAACACTAAATATTTAGGAAATACCACCACTTTACTACCAGAGAATGACATTGAGATGATGCACTAGCGGGACCGAGCGGAGCGCGCCATTTGCGGTGAATACATAGATGATATTTAGGCCTACCAATGGACAGTTTTTCTTGGACATTAAATGTACCTACTGTTAGATCAATTACATGGCTATCTAACAACAATATCATATTTAGGGTTAGCAATCTAGTTAATGTGTTTTGAGTTCCCACTTCCTCATCAGGTGGTGAATTATGAAGCATATAGCCTAGGCCAATATGCACAAATAAGATGCAGGCAAATTAATTTCTTAAGAGCAAAAAAAACAAATCTGATCATTCTGGATCCTATTTTGACATGCTGCACATCAAAATATCCATCATGCATTCCATGAACATGTTAGACGACATAGCACTTTTTTAATTTTTGTTATTTATTATTTTTTTTTTTTAAATTATAGGGGGTAGATCAGCTTAATATTGCAGATAGATTGTAACTTCCATCAATGTAATTGTTTGCATCACTTCCAATCCCCCATGTTTTTATATATATATATATATATATATATATATATATATATATATATATATATATATATATATATATATATATATATATATATATACACACACACACATACAGTGGTGTGAAAAAGTGTTTGCCCCCTTCCTGATTTATTATTTGTTTGCATGTTTGTCACACTTAAATGTTTCAGATAATCAAACAAATTTAAATATTAGTCAAAGATAACACAAGTAAACACAAAATGCAGTTTTGAAATGAAGGTCGTTATTATTAAGGGAAAACAAAATCCAAACCCACATGGCCTTGTGTGAAAAAGTGCTTGCCCCCCCTGTTATAACACAACTCAACTGTGGTTTATCACACCTGAGTTCAACCAAACTCTGCATTCCACAGTAAGAACATCATACCAAAGGTCAAGCATGGTGGTGGTGGTGTGATGGTTTGGGGATGCTTTGCTGCCTCAGGACCTGGACGACTTGCCTTAATAGAAGGAACCATGAATTCTGCTCTGTATCAGATAATTCTACAGGAGAATGTCAGACAATCCGTCTGTGAGCTGAAGCTGAAGCGCAGCTGGGTCATGCAGCAAGACAATGATCCAAAACACACAATCAAGTCTACATGAAAATTGCTAAAAAGCAACAAATTGGAAGTTTTGGAATGGCCTAGTCAAAGTCCAGACCTAATCCCAATTGAGATGTTGTGGCAGGACTTGAAACGAGCAGTTCATGCTTGAAAACCCACACGTCACGTCTGCATGGAAGAGTGGGCCAACATGCCTCCACAGCGACGTGAGAGACTGATCAACAACTACAGGAAGCATTTGGTTGGAGTCATTGCAGCTAAAGGTGGCACAACCAGTTATTGAGTGTAAGGGGGCAATTACTTTTTCACACAGGGGAACTGGGTGTTGCATAACTTTGTTTATGAAATAAATATGTAATTGTTGTGTTATTTGTTCACTTATGTTCCCTTTATCTAATATTAGGTTTTGGTTGAAGATCTGATAACATTCAGTATCACAAATATGCAAAAGTAGAGAAAATTAGAAAGGGCCAAATACTTTTTCATAGCACTGTAGATGAGGTGTTGAATGGAGCTGAAGGATGGGACTAATAACAACAAGTTAACTATTGTAAAGCATACTGTGTCCAAAATAAGTATATAGGTTATAGGTTGAGAGCTTTTGTGAAAGAGCACAGTTAGAAAAATATGGCATATAGAAGCAAACCGGATGGACATCATGAAAATGATCAGAGGAAGTTCAGTAGTAAAAACAAACAAAATATAATTATTGTATAATTTGACTGTGTCCATAAAATGTATATAGTATGTATGGGCTGGAAGTAGAGGCCTAAGCATTGTTGTTCACTAGTTTACTCCAATTGGGGAAGGGGTGGTGGGGTTGGAAAGTAATGAAGGGAAATATAATTTAAAAAAGGATGTGTGTGTGTGTGTGTGTGTGTATATATTTGCGAGAAAAAAAAACATATGGGGGATTGGAAGTGATGCAGACAATTACATTGATGGAAGTTACAATCTATCTGAAATATTAAAGCTGATCTACCCCCCAAAAAAAAAAAAAAAAAAAAAAAAAAAAAAAAAAACGACAAGCCTTTATATACAACGGGTTCAGAGTCAATGTGCGGGGGTACAGGTTGGTCAAGGTAATTGAGGTACACCCCTACCTACAATTGTACATGTAGGTAGGGGTTAGCTACAGCCTGCTGCCTGCACTATCCTAACCTAGACTCCTGTCTGACAGAGTTAATGGAGCTGTGTTGATGTCCTTCACCACAGTAGCAAGGAGCTGGGCTACATTCTGGGTGTTCATGCCTCATGTATACCTTCTATTTACCTTACTGGCGTAACGATTCCTAACAGTAACGTAACCCTTCATGGCATGCACACGCACGCTGCATGCTCCACCTCTAACTGCCTCGTTGATGCAAATGACTACGCATACAGACGTGTGTGTGTGTGTGTGTGTGTGTGTGTGTCGGTGCGTGTGCGCACTGCACAGACCCCACAGAAGACGACGTGCAGCATCTAACGGGACTGAGGCAGCAGAGCAGCGAGCGAAGAGCGAGGGAGAAGCAGAATAACTATTACTCCCACCATCAGTACTGCAGCCCAGGCAGCATGGGAAGAGAGGCGGTCCAGGAAAGAGATACATCAGTGTCAGACACCCAATGCACAAAGAAAGAGAGAACGTGAACGTATGAGAGTACGCAGGAGAAAAAGACAAAGAAGGGTGGGCAATAGAGGGAGAGAAAGAGCGCCTTTGTGATGACCAATGAGCAAGGGACAGCGAGAAAGAACAAAGGACAGAGTGTGTGTCTGTCTTTCTCTCTCTCTCTCTGTGCTTTGTTGTCACCCTCCATGCTGCTGTGAAATGTGCTCTACTGCTCTGCTCTCCTCCATGTGGTGTGTGTAGAGCACTAGCCACGTGGTTGGTTACTGAGTCCACCCCCAAATCCTCCCTCCACACAGCCCAGCTGTTTCAACAAAGAGATGCCTGCCACGCCCTAGCCAGGGTAGCCTTAGCTCCGCTCCGCTACCAGGCTAACTACAACACTATCGTTCAGCAGGCCTAGTTACAGCAGCCAGAGCACCAGAACAGCTACTAGCCAGCACACCACAGAACAGCTAATAGCCAGACAGTCAGAGCACCAGAACGCCACAGAACAGCTACTAGCCAGACAGCCAGAACACCACAGAACACCATAGAACAGCTACTAGCCAGACAGTCAGAGCACCAGAACACCACAGAACAGCTACTAGCCAGACAGCCAGAGCACCAGAACACCACAGAACAGCTAATAGCCAGACAGCCAGAGCACCAGAACAGCTAATAGCCAGACAGTCAGAGCACCAGAACACCATAGAACAGCTACTAGCCAGACAGCCAGAGCACCAGAACACCACAGAACAGCTACTAGCCAGACAGCCAGAGCACCAGAACAGCTAATAGCCAGACAGTCAGAGCACCAGAACACCACAGAAAAGCTACTAGCCAGACAGCCAGAGCACCAGAACAGCTACTAGCCAGACAGTCAGAGCACCAGAACACCATAGAACAGCTACTAGCCAGACAGCCAGAGCACCAGAACACCACAGAACAGCTAATAGCCAGACAGTCAGAGCACCAGAACACCACAGAAAAGCTACTAGCCAGACAGCCAGAGCACCAGAACAGCTACTAGCCAGACAGTCAGAGCACCAGAACACCATAGAACAGCTACTAGCCAGACAGCCAGAGCACCAGAACAGCTACTAGCCAGACAGTCAGAGCACCAGAACACCATAGAACAGCTACTAGCCAGACAGCCAGAGCACCAGAACAGCTACTAGCCAGAACAGCTACTAACCAGACAGTCAGAGCACCAGAACACCACAGAACAGCTACTAGCCAGAACAGTCAGAGCACCAGAACACCACAGAACAGCTACTAGCCAGACAGTCAGAGCAATACAGCATGGTGCAGGGACTCAGTCAGTTCCAGCCTGTCTGTACGATGAATGGCATTTATTGTCCAGTTAGGATACAGTAGTAATTCACCAAGTAGTAGCCTAAAATACCAGTTGATGCAGCCATCAGAAATGTTGTTACCTGCCAGTTAGTTGGGGTAAACTCTCTGCATAAGGTGTTTATTTCACATGAGCTGCCTGAGGACAGCTGGAGAACTGACCTAATCTTAGCGGGCAAATGTAATTATGTGGTTCTGGAGATATGATAAGCATTCATGTGGTTAGTTACACTGATATGTAAATCACCCATAGCCACTGTATACTATGGGCATGTCCTAAGGGGGGGGGGGGGGGGGGTAGGTAGGATATTTGTGGGTCACCAGATATTTTGTTACCTCCCAGTTAGTTGGGGTAAACTCTCAGCGTAATCACCCATGGAGCTCTGGTCAAAAGTAGGGCACTATATGGAGAATGGTGTGCCCTTTAGGACATGCCCATAGTATACAGTGGCTATGGGTGATTTGCATATCAGTGTAACTAACCACATGAATGCTTATCATATCTCCAGAACCACATAATTACATTTGCCCGCTAAGATTAGGTCAGTTCTCCAGCTGTCCTCTGAGGCAGCTCATGTGAAATAAACACCTTATGCAGAGAGTTTACCCCAACTAACTGGCAGGTAACAAAATATCTGATGGCTGCATCAACTGGTATTTTAGGCTACTACTTGGTGAATTACTACTGTATCCTAACTGGACAATAAATGCCATTCATCGTACAGACAGGCTGGAACTGACTGAGTCCCTGCACCATACTGTATTGCTCTGACTGTCATCATTAGTTTCCACTGGCCACAAAATAATCTGAAACACAACCAAAACAACAAATGCATCCAAAAAATGTGTAGAGTCACAAGTTTGATGTTGTCATTGTGTGCTATGAATATGGTACCAAATACTTAACATTTTAATACACATAAGTAAATTTTTCCAATTACTTTTGCTCCCCTAAAATGGGGGGGACCATGTACAAAATGTGCTGTAATTTCTAAAACGGTTCACCTGATGTTGATGAAAATACCCTAAAAATGAAAGCTGACAGTCTGCACTTTAACCTCGGCCATTGCATCATTTCAAATCCAGTACTGGAGTAAAGAGCCAAAACAACAAATGTGTCACTGTCCCAAAACTTTTGGAGCTCACTGTATCTCATTTACAGTCGTGGTTAAAAGTTTTGAGAATGACACAAGTATTGGTCTTCAAAGTTCGCTGCTTCAGTGTTTTTAGATATTTCTGTCAGATGTTACTATGGTATACTGAAGTATAATTACAAGCATTCCATAAGTGTCAAAGGCTTTTATTGACAATTACATTAAGTTTATGCAAAGAGTCAATATTTGCAGTGTTGACCCTTCTTTTTCAAGACCTCTGCAATCCGCCCTGGCATGCTGTCAATTAACTTCTGGGCCACATCCTGACTGATGGCAGCCCATTCTTGCATAATCAATGCTTGGAGTTTGTCAGAATTTGTGGGGTTTTGTTTGTCCACCTGCCTCTTGAGGATCGACCACAAGTTCTCAATGGGATTAAGGTCTGGGGAGTTTCCTGGCCATGGACCCAAAATGTCGATGTTTTGTTCCCAGAGCCACTTAGTTATCACTTTGCCTTATGGCAAGGTGCTCCATCATGCTGGAAAAGGCATTGGTCATCACCAAACTGTTCTTGGATGGTTGGGAGAAGTTGCTCTCGGAGGATGTGTTGGTACCATTCTTTATTCATGGCTGTGTTCTTAGGCAAAATTGTGAGTGAGCCCACTTCCTTGGCTGAGAAGCAACCCCACACATGAATGGTCTCAGGATGCTTTACTGTTGGCATGACACAGGACTGGTGGTAGCGCTCACCTTGACTTCTTCGGACAAGGTGTTTTCCTGATGCCCCAAACAATCGGAAAGGGGATTCATCAGAGAAAATGACTTTACCCCAGTCCTCAGCAGTCCAATCCCTGTACCTTTTGCAGAATATCAGTCTGTCCCTGATGTTTTTCCTGGAGAGAAGTGGCTTCTTTGCTGCCCTTCTTGACACCAGGCCATTCTCCAAAAGTCTTCACCTCACTGTGTGTGCAGATGCACTCACATCTGCCGGCTGCCATTCCTGAGCAAGCTCTGCACTGGTGGTGCCCCGATCCCGCAGCTAAATCAACTTTAGGAGACAGTCCTGGCGCTTGCTGGACATTCTTGGGCGCCCTGATGCCTTCTTCACAACAATTGAACCTCTCTCCTTGAAGTTGTTGATGATCCGATAAATGGTTGATTTAGGTGCAATCTTACTAGCAGCAAAATCCTTGCCTGTGAAGCCCTTTTTGTGCAAAGCAATGATGACGGCACGTGTTGCAGGTAACCATGGTTAACAGAGGAAAAACAATGATTTCAAGCACCACCCTCCTTTTAAAGCTTCCAGTCTGTTATTCTAACTCAATCAGCATGGCAGAGTGATCTCCAGCCTTGTCCTCGTCAACACTCTCACCTGTGTTAACGAGAGAATCACTGACATGATGGCAGCTGGTCCTTTTGTGGCAGGGCTGAAATGCAGTGGAAATGTTTTTTGGGGATTCAGTTCATTTTCATGGCAAAGAGGGACTTTGCAATTAATTGCAATTCATCTGATCACTCTTCATGACATTCTGGAGTATATGCAAATTGCCATCATCAACACAGAGGCAGCAGACTTTGTGAAAATTAGTATTTGTGTCATTCTCAAAGCTTTTGACCACGACTTTACATAAGTATTCACACCCCTGAGTCAATACATGTTAGAATCACCTTTGGCAGTGATTACAGCTGTGAGCCTTTCTGGGTAAGTCTCTAAGAAGTTTGCACACCTGGATTGTACAATATTTGCACTTAAGTTGGTTGTTGATCACTGCTAGACAGCCATTTTCAGGTCTTGCCATAGATTTCAAGTCGATTTAAGTCAAAACTGTAACTAGGACATTCAGGACCATTCAATGTCATCTTGGTAAGCAACTCCAGTTTATATTTGGCCTTGTTTTACGTTATTGTCCTGCTGAAAGGTGAATTCATCTCCCAGTGTCTGGTGGAAAGCAGACTGAACCAGATTTTCCTCTAGGATTTTGCCTGTGCTGAGCTCCATTTCGTTTATGTTTTATCCTGAAAATCCGGCCGTAATTGGGAGTCCAATAGGGCGGCGCACAATTGGCCAACGTCGTCCGGGTTTGGCCGGGGTAGGCCGTCATTGTAAATAAGAATTTGTTCTTAACTGACTTGCCTAGTTAAATAAAGGTTAAATAAAAAAATTAAAACATCAACCCCCCAAAAATGAATTTCTGCAATTCCTGTACTAATTTGACATCATTCCCACACTGCCACGAAGAGCTGCACATTATGGGCAAAAAACCTAGGTCTTATTTTTAACCAAATGTTGCAATTGCAATTTGACTTGCGATTTAGATCAAAACACTTGGGTGAACTGTTGGAATCATGGGAATAGAATGATTGAATATAATAATGGGCACTTTGAATACAGTGTTTGACATGACATTGAATGAAAATGCCAGGGAGGAGTTATTTTGGCAGGGTAGAACCAGGAACCAAAGTGTTGGTCAGTGTTTCCTAGGGGACCCTATAATCATTGGCTACGTTTAATGTTCTCTCTTAGGTACTTCATGTAGCCAACATATTCATGCTTCACCTAGTCCTCTTTGATTTAGAAGATAAACAACACACTGATCTAGGCATACACCATCACTGGTATCAGGCTGTATAGCTAACTACGTTTTCTCTGACTCAGTACATTTATTAGCTAGCTAGCTAGCCAGCTAACTAGCGATAAGAATTAGTGGATAACACGATTTAGCCACAACTTGCTAAGAAAAGACAAACTAGCTGTTTGCAGATGTAAGAAACAAACTAATAGTGTAATTATACAACGCTTGTGGATTTATATTAAGCAACATAGCGGAAACAGCATCATCGTCATCAACATTGTTGCATAACCATGCAGACTGAACGCAAGTGTCTCGTGGTCGAGCAAACACTATTATTGCACACAGTGAGTTCATGCAACTTCTGTGACTTGTTCAGCACATTTTACTCCTGAACTTACACTATATAAACTCAGCAAAAAAAGAAACGTCCCATTTTCAGGACCCTGTCTTTCAAAGATAATTTGTAAAAATCGAAATAACTTCTCAGATCTTCATTGTAAAGGGTCGCGACCGGGAGACCCATGGGTGGCGCACAATTGGCCCAGCGTCGTCCAGGGTAGGGGAGGGAATGGCCGGCAGGGATGTAGCTCAGTTGGTAGAGTATGGCGTTTGCAACGCCAGGGTCGTGGGTTCGTTTCCCACGGGGGGCCAGTATGAAAAAATTAAAAATAAGAAGAAGAAGAATAATAATAATAATGTATGCACTCACTAACTGTAAGTCGCTCTGGATAAGAGCGTCTGCTAAATGACTAAAATGTAAAATGTTTCCCATGCTTGTTCAATGAACCATAAACAATTAATGAACATGCACCTGTGGAACAGTCGTTAAGACACTAACAGCTTACAGACGGTAGGCAATTAAGGTCACAGTTATGAAAACTTAGGAAACTAAAGAGGCCTTTCTACTGACTCTGAAAAACACCAAAAGAAAGATGCCCAGGATCCCTGCTCATCTGCGTGAACGTGCCTTAGGCATGCTGCAAGGAGGCATGAGGACTGCAGATGTGGCCAGGGCAATAAATTGCAATGTCCGTATTGTGAGACGCCTAAGACAGTGCTACAGGGAGACAGGACGGACAGCTGATCGTCCTCGCAGTGGCAGACCACGTGTAACAACACCTGCACAGGATCGGTACATCCGAACATCACACCTGCGGGACAGGTACAGGATGGCAACAACAACTGCCCGAGTTACACCAGGAACGCACAATCCCTCCATCAGTGCTCAGACTGTCCACAATAGGCTGAGAGAGGCTGGACTGAGGGCTTGTAGGCCTGTTGTAAGACAGGTCCTCAACAGACATCACCGGCAACAACGTCACCTATGGGCAAAAACCCACCGTTGCTGGACCAGACAGGACTGACAAAAAGTGCTCTTCACTGATGAGTCGCGGTTTTGTCTCACCAGGGGTTACACCGAGGCCTGTACTCTGGAGCGGGATCGATTTGGAGGTGCAGGGTCCGTCATGGTCTGGGGCGGTGTGTCATAGCATCATCGAACTGAGCTTGTTCTCATTGCAGGCAATCCCAACGCTGTGCATTACAGGGAAGACATCCTCCTCCCTCATGTGGTACCGTCATAGAATGCCACCTTTCCAACAAGTCAGTTCGTCAAATTTCTGCCCTGCTAGAGCTTCCCCGGTCAACTGTCAGTGCTGTTATTGTGATGTGGAAACGTCTAGGAGCAACAACGGCTCAGCCGCGAAGTGGAAGGCCACATAAGCTCACAGAACGGGACCGCCAAGTGCTGAAGCGCGTAAAAATCGTCTGCTCTTGTGGCTGAATGGAAGCCCGCAGCATGTTCAAACATCTAGTGGAAAGCCTTCCCAGAAAAGTGGAGGCTGTTATAGCAGCAAAGGGGGGACCAACTCCATATTAATGCCCATGATTTTGTAATGAGATGTTCAACAAGTGCGCGTCCACATACCTTTGGTCATGTAGTGTATTTAGTCTTGCCATAACAAAGGGGTTGAATACTTGACTCAAGACATTTCAGCTTTTCATTTTTAATTCATTTGTAAAAATGTCACACCCCCAAAAAATAAAAAAATCCACTGACATTATGGGGTATTGTGTCTAGGCCAGGGATACAAAATCTCCATTTTAAATTCAGGCTGTAACAGAACGTGGAAAAAGTAAAGGGGTATGAATACTTTCTGAGGACACTGTAGCTCTGCCTTATGAATGTCTGTTGAGGCAAAGTACACTAGCAGCCAGGAAGGAAGCCACAGCCGGCCAGTGAAAAAGCTGCAGCCAGAAAGGAAGCCACAGCCGGCCAGTGAACAAGCTGCAGCCAGACTCACCACTCTCCACTTGAGGTGTGTTCAGATCAGGACGTTGCCATGGGGCCTCACTTCCATACGCTGATTTCATTGGAGCTTAGTCTTCTAGTCAATGAATAAATTAGGCAGACTGGGAGCTCCTCGCTCCTCAGGGGTTCCTGTGTGTAGACTGTAGACTGCCCACAGACTGCAGCACAGAGACTAGAGAGGCTCAGATTAGCTCTACCTGCCATGCTGTGTGTCTGTCTGTGTGCTGGATAATAAGGATGCTTCCTAGAATTAGACTATTCACAGACACTCTGTTTACACACACACACACGGGCTAACGGAACAGTCAGGTGAAGGTTGTAAAGAGGAAACTGGAGCCATGATGATACAGCCAGGGACTCAAACATGTACTGCAAAGCCACAGACACACTTTTTTTGGGCACGGATTTCTCACGACCCCACAACTTTTAAATTTCTTTTTTTGCCGACCCCACTGCACTTCCCTGTCGCGACCCCGACTTTGAATACCACTGCTCTACAGAGAGTCTTCAAGTGTGTGGAGGTGGGAAGGCTGCAGTGCAGAGGCGCTGGAGACTAGCGTAGCTCACAGATAAAGGTCTCTCCTCCTCTCCAGAGCTCTCTCTGTGTGAACGTGTATTCTGGCAGAGTAGGACTGACACAAATGGAAGTGGGAGAGAGCTCGCTCTAATGACAGAGACGATTCAGAGAGAAATAAGCACCAGTCATCATTCTCTACTAAGCAAGGCCTGGGTCCACAACATAACCACAGGGACAATTAGATATGTAAGCATGACATGATACACACACCTCAATGACATGATACACACACCTCAATGACATGATACACACACCTCAATGACATGATACACACACCTCAATGACATGATACACACACTAACAATGACTAGAGCTAATTTAATACACATCATTACACAATACTCTACTCATTATCATTATCTGTTCGATTAGGACCAATATAATAAAAGTCTGCAGTGATTGGCTGTAAAATACAATCAATTAGGCCTAGCCTATGACAATGAGAGAGCAACGCCAGACTAAAAATAGATGAAGTAATGATGGGCGATTCATCAAATGATTTATGTTTGCTTGCTCACCACAGTGGATAACCACACTTATGAGTACTGTAGTCACTGTGGCACTCACCCACTGACACTGTGGTGAGCACACACATTGTGGCACACACACACTAGGGCTGGGAATTGCCAGGGATCTCACGACAAGATATTATCACGACACTTAGGTGCTGATACGATATGTATTGTGATTCTATACTGTGATTTTATTGCGATTCGATGTTCCAAACACATTGCTCACCATATGTCTGCTGCAGAGGGACAAGAGAGAGCCATGAGAAAACGAGTTCTGATCAGTCATGGAAATAAGTGCTGAAAACAAATTGGCTCCCTATTTAAAGCTGCAATATGTAACTTTTTGGGCAACCCGACCAAATGTACATAGAAATGTAATATAGATCTGTCATTCGCATTGAAAGCAAGTCTAAGAAGTGGTAGATCTGTTCTATGTGCGCTATTTCTATGCTTCCCATTCTTAAGTTTAGTTTTTGCATCTTTTGCTTTCGGTTTTGTACACCAGCTTCAAATAAATGAAAATAAAATGTTTTGGTTATCGAAAATGTATTTCACAGCGGTTTAGATGGTACAATGATTCTTTACACCAGTGGTCACCAACGCGATGAACTGGTCAATCTCCAAGGCAGTATGACGATATTAAAATCTGGATACCGCCATGAAAATCTGGATAACGCAAAAGCCTACTATTTAGCAATTTGCATGTATTAATGCAATTGTCATGTCCGATGTCCCAAAAAAACTAACTTTCCAACGGCACTCGTGTATAACCGCAAATGGCCAACACACAGCTGATCAGGGTGCACAGTTTAAAACAATTCTGCAACCATTGGAAAGATGATTCTCCTCTATTCAATACTGGCCTTGTACTTCTGACAACGTTCAAAAATATTATTAGAATAGCCTAATTGACAAGTAACTCCTATGCTGTCAAGGTTTCCCCTGAAAACTGAATATTTTAGCCTTACAAATAGATAAACATCTTGGCCACTTGATACCTGGTTCATTGAACGGAATCATTTTATAAAAGACACAAACTGTCTTTGGCTGTAATTGTAATGTTGTACCATCCTCCAGGAGAGCACAGCAGAGCTACTGGGGGTGAAGGCTTTTTCTCCAGCCCTGCTCTAACACACCACATTGTAAAAAATCAGCTGCTCAACAGGACCTTGACAAGCTGACTGTGGTGTATTTGAGCAGGGTTGGATCAAAATCCTGCACATCCAGTAGCTCTCCAGATGGAGGGTTTTATACAGTAGCCTATCAGTGCAGTATTTGACTTTGTGGTGGGTTAAGTGCCTTGCTCAAGGCCACACCGGCAGGAGATATAATACATGGGATCAGAGACCGGCATCCTTCCATTGTCAATACCAGTGATAAATCATTTTATTTTGTGAAGTGGTTCCTTGCATCTTACAACACAATTTTTAGTCACATATTTGGCCCATGGAGTTACCCTTTTTTGGGCACAAAGTGACTTGAGCTTTCAGACAAGTAAAAATAAAGTTCATGCCAAGCCCTAATGTGTGTGTGTGTGTCACTGGATGTGGTGGTAGAGGAATTCAAAACCAACACAGTGGCAGTCAAAGGCGTACCCCCCTGCACATCAACTCGGTACTGGTACCCCTTCTATATAGCCAAGTCATCGTTACTTATTGTTGGGAAGGGCCCATAGATAAGCATTTCACTGTTAGTCCACACCTGTTGTTTACGACGCATGTGACGAATAACATGTCATTGTATTTGCTTACTCACCATCCGACTAAGCCTCTTACAGTTATGGACACTACTAGCATAAATGCATAGGCCTAAACTCCCATCCTTCATGTTGTGAGAAGCGGGAGGGATAAGGTCAGCCCCAGAACAAAGCTTCATCACTAATGTTGAATGAATGGGTGTTATACTAACTTAACAATATCATTCAGAGAAGGCCTACGTCTGCCATGGCTGTCTTCTTTTTCAATGCTGATACCATTCCACAGAAGAGCATTATCAGTGATAGCCTATAACCTACCACCAGCACTAGCCTCTGACTATACATGTGTAGCCACTAGCCACTCTAGCTAAGAGTTGGTTAAAGGATACCGGTAGACCTAGACGAGCAATCACACAAAATGTGTTAAGGCAGCAGAGTTCAGAGCAGGCTACGGCATGCAAGTACAGCACATACATATACACACACACACACAACAAAACACACACAGAGGACTGTTTATGGTGTGCTCTGTGTGCAGGTCTGTCAGTGGAATGCCCTCCACTGCCAGCACATTCCACACCACAATACACCCCGCACAATCCATCCCTCTGTGGTGATTTCACTCCCAGGCACACTGACTACAGACTGACTGACTACAGATGCATTGATGCATAGAGACAGCAGTACACTGTATGTACACTAGTTAGCCTTTCCCCGCAGGTCCTGAGAGACAGGAAGGTTATACACAAAACACACACAGCTACACTATCAACTGAGTGAGTGACTAAACAAACACTGTTAGCTTGCGATAAGAATAACTACACATTACTCACACATACATTTACATCTTATCCAGAGCGACTTACAGTTAGTGAGTGCATACATTTTCATCCTCACAGAAAGGCAAATGGACAGACATTATGGCCTAAATGGTTTAGGTCTATGACACAAATAGGCTTGTAGGCCTTTACCCAAATCAAGCCAGAGAGATATGCTGTAGGCCTAACCTCTGCCCACAAATTAGGCGCCATGCTGTGATATTATGACAACAATATGTAGATGACCTGGTACTTTCACACTAATTGAAATAGGGGAAAATGCAAGTGACTTCAATGGCTAATTTCTCTGAACAGGAAGAAGAAGAAAAATCACTGAGAATAAATTATATAGTATGAATAAACATTACTTCAAGCCGCAGCTTCATACTACTTGTCAAACGGATAACTGATACTGTATACAGGGATGGGCTTGATGTGGGATTTGGGGGGTCCGTGGATGGCTTTTGACCGTTTATTTGGATTCCTCACGTCTGAAATTGTTAATAATAGGTTTGGTACAAATCGGATGCTGGGTACTATATTTATTGAATATTAAATGAATCCTACAAATTGAAATGGCCAATTTGGGTTCAATTGATTATCTTAATTTCAAATTGTTTTTCGACTAAATAATGTTGCAGGAATGCTTATCTTATCTGTTTCTAGCTACAGAAACCATTTCAGTACAATCTGAGATGGTGGGTGTCATGGATTGCTGAAATGAAATGCAACGACACTACAGCGTGGGTAAACAGTTCTGTGTGAGCGTGAGCTGAATCTCAATCTGCTATGCTAGGTAGAGAAGAGGCTGTCATGGCTGCACTGAGGGGCTTGACCCTGGTGAGTCATTGGTAGTAGGGCCAGGGACTGGGGCAGGGCCAGGGACTGGGGCAGGGCCAGGGACTGGGGCAGGGCCAGGGACTGGGGCAGGGCCAGGGACTGGGGCAGGGACTGGGACTGGGGCAGGGACTGGGACTGGGGCAGGGACTGGGGCAGGGCCAGGGACTAGGGCAGGGACTAGGGCCAGGGACAGGGACTGGGGCAGGGACTGGGGCGTGCAGGCATGGTATAGGCCCACTGGGCTGCCCTAAATGCCTGGCTCACCATCAAAGCCTCAGGCTTGATGCACAAGGCCTGAAAAAAAATAAAAACGTGTGCATAATGTATGCACGAAATAATACACGTAGTAGGCCTATTGTGGCACAAATACAATAATGTATTTTCAGCCAGGACAGGAAATCTAGCCTAAGGCCTCAAATCTTTCTGTCAACAAAAGAACGTTGACAGGAGTAGTAAGCTATCCAGGACTAGCTACAGTGGCCAGTGAACAAAGATAATTAAGCAGATGACTTTGGGTGGCATTAGTGAAACTGTTACCAGTCACCAACAAATCGAAGAAGCTAAACCACACCAAGCTGCTGAAAGATATATTCCAAGGCAAATCGTGACCAAATAACAGGAGCAACACTGTGTGGTTAAAAGTATTGACTACAGAGACAACAACAAGCTAAGCAAGTGTCTCAAACCAAACTCCCCTAAAACTTAGGGGTTAAAGCGGTCTATATATCCTAAGTTAATCTTTCTGTTCCTCCCAATGTGCTCCTCACCAGTTTAATGACCCATACTTGATTTATTTCAGAATGTGCTGCTCACTGCTTCTAATGCACTGAAAGGCCTATTCCATCTAGTGCAGTTCCCTGCTTAATATTATAAAATGGAATGTGGGCCACTGAGCACTTCTTGTCGATTTATCCAATCATTCTGACATAAATAAAAAATATGTTTTATTTCATCCTCCATAGCTGCCCACACTTACAATACTGCTTAAAAGATTGGCTCAAAAAGTACAGTGACCCATGGCATAAAACAGTTACACTAGCTTGGCTTTCTGCATCACAGTAACAACACTGTAGTTCAGTTGAGGACTTGAGGTCACCTGATTTCCAGCCAGGTCATCTAGATCAGTGGTTCCCAACCAGGGATACTAGGACCCCTGGGGGTATTTGGCCTAGCCACAGGAGGTACCTGAGAAGACTCATGAGACCATGTGCTTACTGGTAAAATGCACGAGGGGGCACTTCATGGGTACTCCGGCCAGAGCAAAATTCAGTTGGTGGGACAGTAACCGAAAAAGGTTGGGAACCACTGAGTTAGATCATCATCTCAGGTCTTGTCACTGTGGTGACAGAGGGCCATAGGCTGTGACCCCAGGACTGCATTAGTAGGCAACAGAAATCAATGCAGAGAGCACTTAGGTTCGATAACTGGCTGGCCTTTGCCCAGGCTGACCTGACACAAAACACTGCAGCCTAAGTTGACACAGAACACTGCCCAGACCCTGATGAAAGAGGCCCAGGCAGGCTGTGCATACAATAACATGAATCCCATTACATATAGAACAATAAATGATATGATCTCTATGGGGCTGTGTTTCATTCCAGGAAGATGTTTCCTCCCATCTGCTCTCGTTCGATACCCTTCACAGATCTAACATAACTGGATATATGAAAGCAATATGGCAGAAACTAGGTGTAGTCTGTCTCGACATCATGCAGATAACTACTGTACTCTCTCCCTTAGATAATTGTGTTTTCCATAAGAGCAAAAAGGCAGAGGACACTGGTTGAACCTGACCTACCACTTACACAACAGACACAGCATACGGGCAGCAGCCATATTCCACATCAATGTCTTCAAATACCGCTGTTTGGTGCTACAGATCCATGAGCTTGTTAGTGCCAGCAGTAATCTTTTCAAATGCATCCTATTGTGTGTGTGCATGCAACAAGCCTGTATCAGTCAGTGGGGTGGGCAACCCCCACATACCCCCACCCATGAACATAGATAGACACATACTTTGAGACAAAAGCATACAGTGCATTTGGAAAGTATTCAGACCGCTTGACTTTTTCCACATTTTGTTACGTTACAGCCTTATTCTAAAATGTATTAAATTGTATTTTTTCCTCATCAATCTACACACAATACCTATTAACGACAAAGCAAAAACAGTTTTCAATTTTCTTGTAAATGTATTAAAAATTAAAAACTGAAATATCACATTTACATAAGTATTTAGACCCTTTACTCAGTACTTTGTTGAAGCACCTTTGGCAGCAGCTACAGCCTAGAGTCTTATTGAGTATGACACTACAAGCTTGGCACACCTGTATTTGGGGAGTTTCTCCCATTCTTCACTGCAAATACTCTCAAGCTCTGTCAGGTTGGATGGGGAGCGTCGCTGCACAGCTATTTTCAGGTCTCTCCAGAGATGTTCGATCGGGTTCAATTCTGGGCTCTGGCTGGGCCCACTCAAGGAAATTCAGAGACTTGTCCCAAAGCCACTCCTGCATTGTTTTGGCTGTGTGCTTTGGTTCGTATTGAAAGGTGAACCTTCACCCCAGTCTCTCTGTGCTCCGTTCATCTTTCCCTCGATCCTGACTAGTCTCCCAGTCCCTACCGCTGAAAAACATCCCCTCAGCATGATGCTACCACCACCATGCTTCACCGTAGGGATGGTGCCAGGTTTCCTCCAGACATGACGCTTGGCATTCAGGCCAAAGAGTTCAATCTTGGTTTCATCAGACCAGAGAATCTTGTTTCTCGTGGTCTGAGATTCTTTAGCTGTCTTTTGGCAAACTCCAAGCGGGCTGTCATGTGCCTTTTACTGAGGAGTGGCTTCCGTCTGGCCACTCTACCATAAAGGCCTGATTGTTGGAGTGCTGCAGAGATGGTTGTCCTTCTGGAAGGTTATCCCATCTCCACAGACAAACTCTAGAGCTCTGTCAGAGTGAGCATCGGATTCTTGGTCACCTCCCTGACCTAGGCCCTTCTCCCCCGATTGTTCAGTATGGCCGGGCGGCCAGTTCTAGGAAGAGTCTTGGTGGTTCTAAACTTATTCCATTTAAGAATGATGGAGGCCACTGTGTTCTTGGGGACCTTCAATGCTGCAGAGTTGTTTTGGTACCCTTTCCCAGATCTGTGCCTCGACACAATTCTGTCTCGGAGTTCTACGGTTTTTGCTCTGACATTATATAGACATTTGTGTGCCTTTCCAAATCATGTGCAATCAATTGAATTTACCACTGGTGGACTCCAACCAAGTTGTAGAAACATCTCAAGGATGATCAATGGGAACAGGATGCACCTGAGCTCAATTTCGAGTCTCATTGCAAAGGGTCTGAATACTTATGTAAATAAGGTATTTCTGTTTTTCATTTTTAATAAATTAGCTAAAATGTCCAAAAAAACGGTTTTCGCTTTGTCATTATGGGGTAGTGTGTGTAGATTGCTCAGGACTTCTATTTATTTAATTCATTTTAAAATGAGGCTGTAACATAACAAAATCTGGAAAAAGTCAAGGGGTCCGAATACTTTCCCAAAGGCACTGTAAATAATTACATCTCAGGAAAAACGTGTTTGTTACAATAAGCCTTCAACCTCAGAGAACCATGCCAACTGAACTTGTATGAGCTTGCCTCTGTTTAAATTCTGCACTAGTGCAGACATTCGTTTCCATTACATTTGATTGGTGTTGTTCAGACATAATCTCATTAGGAATCCAAGGAATCTAGGGTAGTGAATAACCTGGAGGGCCTTCTGTAACTGTTAAATGAAGCAATGCCTTCATGATGTAACCAACAACAAGTCATGTAATTAGTCAGTAGTTATCTAACTTACTAGCTAGCTAGTTAGGTAGGTCAAAGATTTGTACAACCAGTTTCCCTTTTATGTGTGGCTAGGTAGCCAACTAGCTAAATGACCAAGTAAATGTATTCCGATCAAAAACTCAGCTAGCATCGCTAGCTAGCTAATGCGTTAGGCCAGGGTTGCACTCACCTGACTGGCTATTTTGGCACTGTATAGGCCAGGGCTAGCTGGTAAAATATAGCATCTAACGGTCTCAGCTGGGTCTATCTTTAATGGTTTTTTGAGCGTAACAAAAATCGGCTAATAATAACAACAAAAACGGATTTCGGATACCAAACCGTTAGATATGGAATCTTTCGGTGTTCTATTTTGCAGGACGCGAGCCAGGAAATGTGTTGAGTGCCAGAAGAATGACCACACATCTGTCCGGCCTCCGGCGCTTCCACGCCCTACGCTGCCTGCCTGGCTGGGTCTGCCGTCTGCATCTAACAAAGGTGATGCAACCGAGGTAGATGAATTTAGCTAGATAGATAGATAGATAGATAGATAGCCCTTAACAAAAAACAAGGAATGCAGTTATATAGTAGTTAGGTATCTAGTTAGCAAGCTAACGAACTAGCTGCCTAGTCATACAATCCTAGCTGGCAGGCTAGCTAATAAAATGTCAACAGGTTTGTCTGATTAGGAAGTCTGTATAGGACATTTTGATAGTCAACAAATGCAAATGTAATTTAGTTTAATTAATCCTCAAACTCAAAGCCAAACGTTGCCTGTAATAACTATAGTTACAAGGCAGTCACCGTTTTATGGCATGCCACAATCAGTTGAAATGTACTCAACATCATCATCATTTAGCCACAGGGCGCAGCGACAATTTACACAAAATCCAGCGCATTGGATCTGGTTAACTACACACCGTAGCTAGCTAACTACCCTACTGTAGCTGAACACTCAACCGGCAAACGTTATTTCAAAACGATCTACAGGACAGAAAACAATAGATCCTCACCCAAATCTTGGATTCGGACAGCTGGGGAATCCGGGAGCACCTCCTGATATTAAACTCGCCGTGTCATCCGTGTATTTCTCGGGAGAAAAACGTGTTCGCGGAAAGAAAAGATTACGCTTCCCGACACAAGCAGGAGGAATGCAAGAATGTGACGTTCAGTCCGGTACGTGGAGGCTTGGATTCTGGGAGCTGTAGTTCTGTATGGAAGTGAGATTCCATGCAATCGCAGTGTCAGGAGCTGTAATTTTATTTGTTTGGAATAATACAGACTTGTACAAACATTTGAGGAGGGTCAATTCATTAATGGGAGAAATGTTGAGTTTTTCTTATTTCTGAAGTCAATGTCAATCGATAGATGTTTTCTATTGTCCCTGTATTCCGCATTGATGGTTAATGTGCATGCAGGCTCAAACAGAGAGAATGGGCGCGTTCGAGCGGATCACTTTTGTCAAGTGGATGGTCCCCCGCATTTCAAAGTGTGTTGCATTATTGGGTTTTATTAATACAGATTGTCCGATTTGCGCCTAGCACTGAGGTATAATAAGAACTGGAGACTCCGTCCAAGATGTCCGACCATTGTTTTCAAGGTAATCTACTCACATTCCCATAAACCGATTCATGGACTTCCTATATCTGGCTTGCATCCGGTTTATATGGACCAAGGACCAAAATCACATGTGCACTAGCACTCAGTGCGCACAGGGAGCAGCGACGACGTCATCACCTCATCCAAAAACATGGCAGACATTGGATGAATTTAGTGAGTGATGGAAAAAAAATCTGCCTCAGCTAAAATAATTTGAATAATTCAATGGGAGTTTTGTGCACAAAGGCAGTACTTGACTTGGGCTGGAGCTGCCCGGAGCGCCCAGATTCACACACTGAGGCAAAAAAAGGTTGATCAAAGCGGAATGAAGGCGGGATCTGCATTGAATAGCAATGAAGAGTGGGCATTCATTTCCTGATTCCGCTTTATTCAAGTTCATTTGCCACTAGTCTGGGAATCTGTGCGTGAGAGGAGGCTGTCAGCTTGAAAATACGCCAGCCTGAATGCGCATGACGCGCTCTTCCAAGTTGTCAAATTAGGGTTTGTAAGGTCATGAAAAGTCATGGAAATTAGCAGAGCTGCCAACTCTCACGCTTTCGCCGTGTGACACACGTTTTTGCCTGTTTTCACACGCTCTCACGCAAAAAAAATCGGCCGAGACTCGTTCGTTCCTTTTTTCAAACTCCCCGACGGTAGATGGCGCTGATGAGCGCCACTGAACCATGTGCGCTGCACCCCGAAGTTAGCGACAGAAGAAGAGATACCATTACCGCGAAAGACAACAGGAGAAGAAACGGTCACTACCTCAAGAAGTCTGAAAAGAAGCTGAGCTGAGACTAGGTATGTAACAATGAAATGTCGTCCAATTGAGTATTCACTCTCTTAAACTTTAAATCTTGAAATAAATTATTTGTTTGTGCGTGTGAACATGATTTAGTGTGGTGAATGTAAACTCAGCTGATTTCGAACAGGTAAGATGTATTCCAAAGAATTTAACATAAATACAGGAAATGTGTGCAATAGAAGTAGACTTGTGCAGACATTCACTGACCCCATGACAGAAGTGTACCTGCTGTTCTTCCAAGCCACCGTACCAACTTTCACTTCTTTCAACTTGCTGCTTCAGAGAGAGCAGTCATCAATATTTTTGTTACATGATGAGGTGGGATTGGATTTTGCTGTTTTTATCCATTGTGTGTTTCTTGCTGATATCTGCAGGGATCCTCTAAAACAGGTTTCACCTACTATTTTTGTAAATGTCTGTTATAGATGGTGAAATTCGTACGCAAGCTATGTTCCAAGTTTATGGTTCCAGCAGCTCTGCAGTGCCATGAGGAGCCTTGTGAAATTGCCTTTAAAGAAAAGGCAAACCATTTACCAGGTTAGTATTTGACTATTATTATGATCAAACACTGTGATATGTGATATTTAGCCTTGTACCTTATACCGATATGCTGTATTGGGTTCACAACCAGGGCTAAACTTAACAGATTACTCGACGAGGGTGACATCACACCACAGCAGGTGGATTCATTCCATGAAGCTGTGTTGTGTTTCCTGACAAGTGCTGTGGACTATGCACTTAAGAAGCTGCCACTGGAAGAGCCACTGATCAAGCACGCACAATTTGTAGATGTACGGCAGAGGGCTGAAAGTGACATCGAAGATGTCCTGTACTTTGTTGAAAGGTTAGTTTTTTTCTCTAATTATTGTCTATCATCTTAGCTAAAATACCCTGTGTTCACTCCTAAACTGCACATGAGATATTCTTATGTGGCTTCTCCTCAAAGATGTGTATGAACTGCTGCTGGTTGATGACTATATACCTAAAACGTAACAACTTGTAACTCTACTTTCATAAATAGGTTTCCCCATCTCCTCCCATACCATGGGCCAGAGGAGCATGATCTTCTGGGTGAGGAGTTTCTAAATGATCAGACCATGCCAATGATATCCCTGCAGGACGAAACTGAAATGGAAAGTTTCTGGGCTGAAATGGCAACCTGGAAGCATAAGGTAAACATTTTTTCCTTTGTTGTCTTTCCTTTTGGCAGGTGTGGCTTGGCTACATCTGTTGCTTAAAATTGTTGCATGCATATTTATTTTTTATTTTTTATTTCACCTTTATTTAACCAGGTAAACCAGTTGAGAACAAGTTCTCATTTACAACTGCGACCTGGCCAAGATAAAGCAAAGCAGTGCGATTAAAAACAACAACACAGAGTTACATATGGGGTAAAACAAAACAAAGTCCAAAATACAACAGAAATAAATATATATACAGTGTGTGCAAATGTAGCAAGTTATGGAGGTAAGGCAATAAATACGCTATAGTGCAAAATAATTACAATTAGTATTAACACTGGAATGATAGATGTGCAAGAGATGATGTGCAAATAGAGATACTGGGGTATAAATTAGCAAAATAAATAATAATATAGGGATGAGGTAGATGGGCGGGCTAATTTCAAATGGGCTGTGTACAGGTGCAGTGATCGGTAAGGTGCTCTGACAACTGATGCTTAAAGTTAGTGAGGGAGATAAGTGTCTCCAGCTTCAGAGATTTTTGCAATTTGTTCCAGTCATTGGCAGCAGAGAACTGGAAGGAATGGCGGCCAAAGGAGGTGTTGGCTTTGGGGTTGACCAGTGAGATATACCTGCTGGAGCGCATACTACGGGTGGGTGTTGCTATGGTGACCAATGAGCTAAGATAAGGCAGGGATTTGCCTAGCAGTGATTTATAGATGGCCTGGAGCCAGTGGGTTTGGCGACGAATATGTAGTGAGGACCAGCCAACAAGAGCGTACAGGTCACAGTGGTGGGTAGTATATGGGGCTTTGGAGACAAAACGGATGGCACTGTGATAGACTACATCCAATTTTCTGAGTAGAGTGTTGGAGGCTATTTTGTAAATGACATCGCCGAAGTCAAGGATCGGTAGGATAGTCAGTTTTACGAGGGCATGTTTGGCAGCATGTTGCGAAATAGGAAACCGATTCTAGATGTAACTTTGGATTGGAGATTCTTAATGTGAGTCTGGAAGGAGAGTTTACAGTCTAACCAGACACCTAGATATTTGTAGTTGTCCACATACTCTAGGTCAGACCCGTCGAGAGTAGTGATTCTAGTCGGGTGGGCGGGTGCAAGCAGCGTTCGGTTGAAGAGCATGCATTTAGTTTTACTAGTGTTTAAGAGCAGTTGGAGGCTACTGAAGGAGTGTTGTATGGCATTGAAGCTCGTTTGGAGGTTTGTTAACACAGTGTCCAATGAAGGGCCAGATGTATACAAAATGGTGTCGTCTGCGTAGAGGTGGATCTGAGAGTCACCAGCAGCAAGAGCGACGTCATTGATATACACAGAGAAAAGAGTCGGCCCAAGAATTGAACCCTGTGGCACCCCCATAGAGACTGCCATAGGTCCAGACAACAGGCCCTCCGATTTGACACATTGAACTCTATCTGAGAAGTAGTTGGTGAACCAGGCGAGGCAGTCATTTGAGAAACCAAGGCTATTTAGTCTGCCAATAAGAATGCGGTGGTCATATGTGTCATGCATGTTGCAAATTATGCATGTTTTTATCTGAACTTTGTTAATGGATCAACCTACAGTATACTTACAGTATTAATCAATCAAAAATCAAGGTATGTTTTTCCATTGTGTTTTGGTGCATTTTCCATAGGTGACAGGAGCCAAAGAATTTGAGAGGCTTGCTGCCGTCGCCAAGCTTGTCCTGGTGTTGCCCCATGCAAACGCAGATGCTGAGAGGGTGTTTTCAGTTGTGGGACTGAACAAAACCAAGAGAAGAAACAGCCAAGCATTGGATGGCACCTTGTCCTCAATAATGACCATAAAATGGCCAATCTGGAGCCCTGCTTCAAATGGGAGCCCCCCTCCGATATAATCAAGGCCTCCAAGAAGGCCATAGGCCAGTATAACCATGCCGACAGATCATAGACAAGAGGCTCATTTGAGATGAGCCAGGTCTGCGCAGAATCGATCACCGGCAATCACCGCCCAATGCATGCTGGTTAGATTTGTGTCCGACTTGATCCCGACTTTCTCTGACGTCATGCACACGTGGGCAACGATAACCTCATGAGATCAAGGCGGCCGCAGTTCTGAGACGCAGGCAGTGCAATTGCTTTTCACCGACTGCAGGACCCAGGCGGACCCTGGACAAAATCTCACTCCAAGGTTTTTTGAAAAGTTGGCAGGTATGAATTAGTTTAACAATTTTTGTTAATGGCATTCATGAAGGCAAACTTAAATATTATCAATCACTTAAAAATCTACATATCAGCCATCATCGGAATGACCTTTCAGTGCATGTCTGTGTGTGCCAGTGCGAGTGCCAGTGTGTGTGCCAGTGTGTGTCTGTGTGTGCCAGTGCGAGTGCCAGTGTGTGTGCCAATGTGTGTCTGTGTGTGCCAGTGCGAGTGCCAGTGTGTGTGCCAGTGCATGTCTGTGTGTGCCAGTGCGAGTGCCAGTGTGTGTGCCAGTGCATGTCTGTGTGTGCCAGTGCGAGTGCCAGTGCGAGTGCCAGTGTGTGTGCCAGTGCGAGTGCCAGTGTGTGTGCCAGTGCGAGTGCCAGTGTGTGTGCCAGTGCGAGTGCCAGTGTGTGTGCCAGTGCGAGTGGGCCGCTGCCCGAGGAGAGAGAGCAGGACATAAATAAAATAATGACAAACAGACTAAATAAATAGCTAATTCAAAACATAACTTGTAGCAGTTATCTCGCTAGTTAACTATTCATGTCGTTGTCGCCTTTCCACCGGCACTGTAGAAAGCCTAAATAAATCTGCACCGTTGGAAAACTGGGATTCCCCTCTATTGTCCCAACAGCAGAGCTTATTTTCAGCACCATGGAGTGAATCCTTACCATATTTTACATTTTTACATTTTAGTCATTTAGCAGACGCTCTTATCCAGAGCGACTTACAGTTAGTGAGTGCATACATTATTATTTTTTATTTTTCATACCCCCCATGGGAATCGAACCCACAACCCTGGCGTTGCAAACGCCATGCTCTACCAACTGAGCTACATCCCTGCCGGCCATTCCCTCCCCTACCCTGGACGACGCTGTGCCAATTGTGCGCCGCCCCATGGGTCTCCCGGTCGCGGCCGGCTACGACAGAGCCTGGCTATCAGCGGAGCCTTGTCTGGCAGCGAAACAGTTAATTCAGCCTCATTTACTGCCTTAAAAAAAAAACATAGCTGATCTTGCTGACTTGCTTAAACAAATATGGTACTACTGACAGTTGAGATGTACAAACTATGGCATAAGGGTACGACGAGCGGATAAGAGGCAATCCGTAATTTCGATTAAGACATTAATGAGCGAGCTAGGACGGACGTAGTCAATATAACTATTTGTTCAGCACTTTTGAAATGTACAGCAACAGAATTCAGAACATGGGCCGTTCTTACAGTATTCTCCCTGTACACCAAGTCAGAACCGTAGGATAAATAAAGGGGGCATATAAGCAGACAATGAAAGCTCTTACAATATTCGATGATTACATTTCTCTATAACAGGTTATAGGCTACATGTGCACCACCAAGTCAGAACAGTAGGCTACGTTATGAGGGGGAAAGGAACCAAATTATTAGGGTGAGGCACATGGGCTACTAACAGCTTACTACACAACACACACTTAGTATTACTTTCTTAGCTACAGTATACATATTCTCTGGCATGTTACATAATTTATCATACAATACATTTTTGGACTCACCTTGTTGTGCTCACTTGAACAGGAAGGTGGCGCGGCGGTCCTTCTTGTGGGCTCTAGGAAGAGGCCCGTAATCCCGATTTGGAATTCCGAGTTGGATGACCGTTCAAAATTATGTTCCATATTTTCCCAGTCGGAGCTAGTTTTATCAGAGTTCCCAGTTTTCTTCAACTCACTGAAGTCTGAGATTTCCCAGTTCTGAGTTTACAGTTGTTTTGAACGCAGCAGAAGTCATACTGGATTGACAGCATGGCCAATGTATTCAAACTTTTCTGGCCCATGGCGTTACCCCCTTTTTCGTGATATTCAATTTGTAGTTACGATCTTGTCTCATCGCTGCAACTCCCCTACGGACTCGGCGAAGGTCGAGAGCCAAGACACACTGCTTCTTGACACACTGTTCGCTTAACCCGGAAGCCAGCCACACCAATGTGTCGGAGGAAGCACTGTCGAACTGAGTACCGAAGTCAGCTTGCAGTTGCCCGGCCCGCCACTAGGAGTAGCTAGAGCACGATGAGACATGGACATCCCGGCCGGCCAAACCCTCCCGTAACCCGGACAACGCTGGAACAATTGTGCGCCGCCTCATGGGTCTCCTGGTCACAGCCTGGGAACAAACCCAGGGCTGCAGTGGCGCCTTAGCACTCATTGTTGAATTTGCGATTTCCAACTTGTTGTGTTATGTCCAATGGCCGATGAGCACCGATACGTTTTATCTATCATTTCTCTTCAAATGACAAGGACTGAAAAGGATTAGCCAGTAGATTGCCGACTTGATGCATGATGATGACTCCTTGTCCAATTTGAATTTGAAAGTATGATGTTGACATGATTAGTCCAATCAAAGCTATGGTAGATATAAGATGATTTGACGTAATTTTATCTGTGGCCAATGACCTTGAGCCTTCTTCGATGGGCACTTCTAATGTAAGTCTATGGCAGCACCCAAGGGGCTTGAATTTTCGAGCTCTACCAGTAGATTTTGCGGTGACAAAGTGTACCCATGTGTGACAGTACACTGAGCCAATCACGGCGCAACTAGAGAACATTAACAACCCCTACACTCAATTTCCGCTGGCTGCCCCACCACCACAGAAAGCACTGAGCTAGGCTGAAACACCTGCATTTTGGAACTGCCTTACTCAAGAAAGCAAAAAAGAGAACATGTTTGTATGCGGCTTTATTAACTCAAAGATACATTTTTTAAACATTGTTTGCAAACTGAAGATGACACGGCACAGTGATGCCGAAACGTTGGTGGTTTTTTACCCAATAAATTACTGGGAGGTTATACATATGGAGTGTGCGACTCTCTTTGTTTTTATTACAAACCGATATGTGACACGTATTAATGCCAAAATAACATGCTGATAGATGAATTTGTATTTTTAAAATAATGACTAAAGGATTTCACCCCAAATACGGTAAAAATGTGTGAACTGTGTTAGAGTTATAATGTAGTATAAAACCACTAACCGAGGGGGGAGTAGAAACTGCTGAGACAAACATTCCAGGAGGGAGGGGACCTAGAAACTGGTTAATCATTCTATATTGTGGAAATGTACAGGCCGCCTAAAGGTGGGCGGAGCAAAGTTCCTTTGTGTGAAGGGATATAAAAAGGGTGTGTGTGTTTTTTGGTGCGAGAGCTCTCATGAATAAACATACAGATTATTCTTGCTGGTTGTGGACCTTGTTTAATTCATGATTAAAACATGCCTTACAACCTCTGGGAATTATTCAAGCTTGAGTTTAATTAGAGATAGAAATTCTCGTGACACATGCAAAACAGGCACAAAAAATAAAAAGATATACAGTTGAAGTCAGAAGTTTACATACACTTAGGTTGGAGTCATTAAAACTCGTTTTTCAACCACTCCACACATTTCTTGTTAACAAACTATAGTTTTGGAAAGTCGGTTAGGACATCTACTTTGTGCATGACACAAGTAATTTTTCCAACAATTGTTTACAGACAGATTATTTCACTTATAATTCACTGTATCACAATTCCAGTGGGTCAGAAGTTTACATACACTAAGCTGACTGTGCCTTTAAACAGCTTGGAAAATTCAAGAAAATGATGTCATGGCTTTAGAAGCTTCTGATAGGCTAATTGACACCATTTGAGTCAATTGGAGGTGTACCTGTGGATGTATTTCAAGGCCTACCTTCAAACTCAGTGCCTCTTTGCTTGACATCATGGGAAAATCAAAAGAAATCAGCCAAGACCTCAGAAAAAAGATTGTAGACCTTCACAAGTCTGGTTCATCCTTGGGAGCAATTTCCAAACGCCTGAAGGTACCACGTTCATCTGTACAAACAATAGTACGCAAGTATAAACACCATGGGACCACGCAGCCGTCATACCGCTCAGGAAGGAGACGCGGTCTGTCTCCTAGAGATGAACGTACTTTGGTGCGAAAAGTGCAAATCAATCCCAGAACAACAGCAAAGGACCTTGTGAAGATGCTGGAGGAAGCAGGTACAAAAGTATCTATATCCACAGTAAAACGAGTCCTATATCGACATAACCTCCTTTGGCCGCCATTCCTTCCAGTTCTCTGCTGCCAATGACTGGAACGAATTGCAAAAATCTCTGAAGCTGGAGACTCTTATCTCCCTCACTAACTTTAAGCATCAGTTGTCAGAGCACCTTACCGATCACTGCACCTGTACACAGCCCATCTGAAATTAGCCCACCCAACTACCTCATCCCTATATTGTTATTTATTTTGCTCTTTTGCACCCCAGTATCTCTATTTGCACATAATCTCTTGCACATCTAGCATTCCAGTGTTAATACTATTGTCATTATTTTGCACTATAGCCTATTTATTGCCTTACCTCCATAACTTGCTACATTTGCACACACTGTATATATATTTTCTGTTGTATTTTTGACTTTATGTTTTTTTACCCCATATGTAACTCTGTGTTGTTTTTATCGCACTGCTTTGCTTTATCTTGGCCAGGTCGCAGTTGTAAATGAGAACTTGTTCTCAACTGGCTTACCTGGTTAAATAAAGGTTAAATAAAAAAAATAGCTCAGCAAGGAAGAAGCCACTGCTCCAAAACTGCCATAAAAAAGCCAGACTACGGTTTGCAACTGCACATGGGGATAAAGGGGTGGCAGCATCATGCTGTGGGGGTGCTTTGCTGCAGGAGGGACTGGTGCACTTCACAAAATAGATGGCATCATGAGGAAGGAAAATTATGTGGATATATTGAAGCAGCATCTCCGCACATTGACTCTGCACTGGTACCCCCCTGTATATATAGCCTCCCTACTGTTATTTTATTTGACTTCTGCTCGTTTTTTCTCAACACTTTTTTGTTGTTGTTTAATTTTACTTTTTTTTATTAAAAAATAAATGCATTGTTGGTTAAGGGGTGTAAGTAAGCATTTCACTGTAATGTCTACACCTGTTGTATTCGGCGCATGTGGCCAATAAAATGTGATTTGATTTGATCAGTCAGGAAGTTAAAGCTTGGTTGCAAATTGGTCTTCCAAATGGACAGTGACTCCAAGCATACTTCCAAAGTTGTGGAAAAATGGCTTAAGGACAACAAAGTCAAGGTATTGGAGTTGCCATCACAAAGCCCTGACCTCAATCCTATAGAACATTTGTGGGCAGAACTGAAAAAGCGTGTGCGAGCAAGGAGGCCTACAAACCTGACTCAGTTACACCAGCTCTGTCAGGAGGAATGGGCCAAAATTCACCCAACTTATTGAGGGAAGCTTGTGGAAGGCTACCTGAAACGTTTGACCCAAGTTAAACAATTTAAAGGCAATGCTACCAAATACTAATTGACCCACTGGGAATGTGATGAAAGAAATAAAAGCTGAAATAAATCATTCTCTCCACTATTATTCTGACATTTCACATTCTTAAAATAAAGTGGTGATCCTAACTGACCTAAAACAGGGCTTTTTTACTAGGATTAAATGTCAGGAATTGTGAAAAACTGAGTTTAAATGTATTTGGCTAAGGTGTATGTAAACTTCCGACTTCAACTGTAGTCTAATGGATGGACTAAAAGATAGTTCCTGCACTTCTTTAATCCCAAGTCAAGCCCTGCAAAAAGGTGATGACTAAAGTGTCTTATTAGGAATATTCCAATCTGACTTCACTATGTGGCCGTGTATGGAAATTGTCTTTCTGGGCCGGATGTCAGTTAAACTGCAGTACCGAAGTAAAACTGTAGGAACAGTCTAACCGTGCTTCTAGATGGGAACCCTTGGCACCTACATTAAAAAATATATATTTTTTTAGTCATTTAGCAGACGCTCTTATCCAGAGCGACTTACAGTTAGACATTATTATTTTTAATTTTTTCATACTGGTCCCCCGTGGGAATCGAACCCACAACCCTGGCGTTGCAAACGCCATGCTCTACCAACTGAGCTACATCCCTGCCGGCCATTCCCTCCCCTACCCTGGGCCAATTGTGCGCCGCCCCATGGGTCTCCCGGTCACGGCCGGCTACGACAGAGCCTGGATTCAAACCAGGATCTCTAGTGGCACAGAGAGCCTTAGACCACTGCGCCACAGGTCATGAAGTTTTGACTGCAAGTTTCTGCAGTTGCTCTTCACCAGCTTCATCCTGCAGCCATCGCCTGCATTGTGGGCTCTATTGTCAACCAATCAAATCAAATTAAATCAAATTGTATTTGTCACATGCGCTGAATACAACAGGGGTAGACCTTACCGTGAAACGCTTACTTACAAGCCCTTAACCAACAATGCAGTTCAAGAAATAGAGTTCAGAAAATATTTACTAAATAAACTAAAGTAAAAAATCAAATAAAAAGTAACAGAATAAAATAACAATACAGAGGCTATATACAGGGGTACCGAGTCAATTGGCGGGGGTACAGGTTAGTCAAGGTAATTTGTACATGTAGGTAGGGGTAAAGTGACTATGCATAGATAATAAACAGTTAGTAGCAGCAGTGTAAAAACAAAGGGAGGTCTCAATGCAAATAGTCCGGGTTGCCATTTGATTAATTGTTCAGCAGTCTTATGGCTTGGGGGTAGAAGCTGTTAAGGAGCCTTTTGGTCCTAGACTTGACGCTCCGGTACCGCTTGCCGTGCGGTGGCAGAGAGAACAGTCTATGACTTGGATGACTGGAGTCTTTGACCATTTTTGGGCCTTCCTCTGACACCGCCTAGTATATAGGTCCTGGATGGGAGGAAGCTTGGCCCCAGTGATGTACTGGGCTGTACGCATTACCCTCTGTAGCGCCTTACGGTCGGATGCCGAGCAGTTGCCGTACCATGCGGTAATGCAAGCGGTCAGGATGCTCTCGATGGTGCAGCTGTAGAACTTTTTGAGGATCTGGGGACCCATGCCAAATCTTTTCAGTCTCCTGAGGGGGAAAAGGCGTTGTTGTGCTCTCTTCACGACTTTCTTGGTGTGTTTGGACCATGATAGTTTGTTGGTGATGTGGACACCAAGGAACTTGAAACTCTCAACCCGCTCCACTACAGCCTGTCAATGTGAATGGGGGCGTGTTCGGCCCTCCTTTTCCTGTAGTCCATGATCATTTCCTTTGTCTTGCTCACGTTGAGGGAGAGGTTGTTGTCCTGGAACCACACTGCCAGGTCTCTGACCTCCTCCCTATAGGCTGTCTCATCGTTGTCGGTGATCAGGCCTACCACTGTTGTGTCGTCAGCAAACTTAATGATGGTGTTGGAGTCGTGCTTGGCCACGCAGTTGTGGGTGAACAGGGAGTACAGGAGGGGACTAAGCATGCACCCCTGAGGGGCCCCCGTATTGAGGATCAGCGTGGCAGATGTGTTGTTGCCTACACTTACCACCTGGGGGTTGCCCATCAGGATGTCCAGGATCCAGTTGCAGAAGGAGGTATTTAGTCCCAGGGTCCTTAGCTTAGTGATGAGCTTTGTGGGCACTATGGTGTTGAACGCTGAGCTGTAGTCAATGAACAGCATTCTCACATAGGTGTTCCTTTTGTCAAGGTGGGAAAGGGCAGTGTGGAGTGCGATTGAGATTGCGTCATCTGTGGATCTGTTGGGGCGGTATGCGAATTGGAGTGGGTCTAGAGTTTCTGGGATGATGGTGTTGATGTGAGCCATGACCAGCCTTTCAAAGCACTTCATGGCAGGTTACCTTCGCTTTCTTGGGCACAGGGACTATGGTGGTCTGCTTGAAACATGTAGGTATTACAGACTCTGTCAGGTCCGCGCATTCTCTGAGCACACGTCCTGGTAATCCGTCTTGCCCCGCGGCCTTGTAAATGTTGACCTGTTTAAAGGTCTTGCTCACATCGGCTACGGAGAGCGTGATCACACAGTCGTCCGGAACAGCTGGTACTCTCATGCATGCTTCAGTATTGCTTGCCTCGAAGTGAGCATAAAAGGCATTTCGCTCGTCTGGTAGGCTCGCGTCACTGGGTAGCTCGCGGCTGGGTTTCCCTTTGTAGTCCGTAATAGTTTGCAAGGCCTGCCACATCCGACTAGCATCAGAGCTGGTGTAGCAGGATTCAATCTTAGTCCTGTATTGACGCTTTGCCTGTTTGATGGTTCGTCGGAGGGCATAGCGGGATTTCTTATAAGCTTCCGGGTTAGAGTCCTGCTCCTTGAAAGTGGCAGCTCTAGCCTTTAGCTCGGTGCGGATGTTGCCTGTAATCCATGGCTTCTGTTTGGGATATGTATGTACGGTCACTGTGGGGACGACGTTGTCGATGCACTTATTGATGAAGCCGGTGACTGAGGTGGTATACTCCTCAATGCCATTGGATGAATCCCGGAACATATTCCAGTCTGTGCTAGCAAAACAGTCCTGTAGCGTAGCATCCACGTCATCTGACAACTTCCGTATTGATCGAGTAACTGGTATTTCCTGCTTTAGTTTTTGCTTGTAAGCAGGAATCAGGAGGATAGAATTATGGTCCGATTTGCCAAATGGAGGGCAAGGGAGAGCTTTGTATGCGTCTCTGTGTGTGGAGTAAAGGTGGTCTAGAGTTTTTTTCCCCTCTGGTAGCACATGTGACATGCTGGTAGAAATTAGGTAAAACGGATTTAAGTTTGACTGCATTAAAGTCCCCGGCCACTAGGAGCTTCTGGATGAGCATTTTCTTGTTTGCTTATGGCCTTATACAGCTCGTTCAGTGCAGTCTTAGTGCCAGCATCAGTTTGTGGTGGTAAGTAGATGGCTACAAAAAATATAGATGAAAACTCTCTTGGTAGATAGTGTGGTCTACAGCTTATCGTGAGGTATTCTACCTCAGGCGAGCAATACCTCGAGACTTCTTTAATATTAGACATCGCGCACCAGCTGTTATTGACAAATAGACACACACCACCACCCCTCGTTTTACCAGACGTAGCTGTTCTGTCCTGCCGATGCACGGAAAACCCAGCCAACTGTATATTATCCGTGTCGTCCTTCAGCTACGACTCTGTGAAACATAAGATATTACCGTTTTTAATGTCCCGTTGGTAAGATAGTCTCGAGTGGAGATCATCCAGTTTATTTTCCATTGATTGCATGTTGGCCAGTAGAACGGATGGTGGAAGCGGGTTACCCACTCGCCAACGAATTCTCACAAGGCACCCCGATCTCCGCCCCCTGTATTTCCGTATTTTCTTCACGCGAATGATGGGGATTTGGGCCTGGTCTCCGAGAAGCAGTATATCCTTTGCGTTGGACTCAGTAAAGAACAAATCTTCGTCCAGTTCGAGGCGAGTAACCGTTGTTCTGATATCCAGAAGCTCTTTTCAGTCATAAGAGTCGGTAGCATCAACATTATGTAAAAAATACAGGTAGCTTAGTGGTTAAGAGCGTTGTGCCAGTAAACGAAAGGTCGCTGGTTCTAATCCCCGAGCCGACTAGGTGAAAAATCTGTCGATGTGCCCTTGAGCAAGGCACTTAACCCTAATTGCTCCTGTAAGTCGCTCTGGATAAGAGCGTCTGCTAAATGACAAAAAAAAAACAATGCGAAAAAACGAACAAAATAGCACAGTTGGTTAGGAGCTGGTAAAACGGCAGCCATCCCCTCTGGCGCCATTATATTGATCATTAGGGTGTTTTTGTTTGACCCACACGAATGTGACCAAAGAAGACTGAAACAGGAACTCTGCCACAATTTATGTATACAGTGGATATCTACAAAAAAATGTGAAATTTGAGTCTCTCTCTCTCACCAATTGATTGTACAATGTACACAAATATTTTCAGTTTGTGAGTGTGTGATATGGTGGTTGGAGAAATGTTTATTTCGACATTATAAAGAACAACTTTTATAAACAATGGCAACACTTCCATGTTGCACTGAGCCTTGCTGTTGGAAAACTACATCAGTAGCTAGGCTTCCTTCCAATTGGAGACAGATTTTCATGCGAATATTCTGCAATCCGCATAAAGAAAATATGCACATTTTCCCACCTGGGATGTGTTTCCACCAAACGGACATGTTGCAGATAAAAATCAGTGTGTGATGATGTTGTGCACACAAAATGTACTTTTTCGCTTAAGTTTTCATGTACCGAAAATAAATCTAATGTTTAATGTGTTTCCATCGCATTTTCAACGCTACAGATGGTTTTGTCACAAAAACTGTTGCGTTAAATATCTGATGTGCCTACTTTGGTCTTGGCATGTGCGCTCTAACCAACAGCTAGCAGATAGTGTAGGTAGGCTAGTGCAGGGGTTCCCAAACTTTTTCACTCGGCCCCCCTTCCATCATTGGGGAACATCCTGCGCACTACGTCTATTTCTATGGGCAATAGCACTGTTCATGACACAAACTGTTCACATTTAAAGCTTATTTCCTGCAATTCTACACATTTTGTAATGGGGTTCAAAGAAAATGTTGCGGTTTTAAAGCTTTTTTTTTTTTGCAATTCTATACATTTGCCATGTCTAATGTGTATTCATGTGATATTTGAGTGACAAAAAATTACAACAATATCTATGGGCTAGAAAATAAACATTAAAAAACGTTAGCTGACATGGGCTAGTTGATCTGGACATTTCTGACATGTTATAAATAGTATGCAATGACTAACATGGCAAGAGGCACTGATGATGCAATACCCAATACCCACCCCCCTGCCGACTCCTCGGCGCACCCCACAGTTTGGGAACCACTGCGCTAGTCTACATGAAGAGATTATGGATAAGAGTAAGAATGTTTTTAAAAACGGCAGTCAAGCGTCAATCATCATGTCATTATAATAAGACCCTGGACATTTATTGGAAAGGAGCATCAAGCTCACACCATGCACTTTCACCACCCGGTGAAGTTCATCATAATTTATTTAATCTGTAGCCTAATTTAAACCACACACCATGTCATCGCGTGATAATAATGATGGTTATTATATCAATATTTGCGCATAAAGGCGTTTCCACCGTCATTTCTCGCAAATACATTTTACAGACACAAAAAGATCCCACCATGTCGAACGAACAAATGATCTGTGCGCATTTATAAAATGTTGTGTCAAGAAGCAGTGCTGCTTGGCAGGGTCTTGTTTCCTTAGGACGCATGGCAGCGATGGGACAAGACTGTAAACTACCAATAGGATATCACGAAATTGGGGAGAAAAAGGGGTCAAAAGTACCAACAAAAAAATTGGACCGAAACGTCCTGTTTCCATCACAGCTGTCATGATTTTTTATATTACATAAAAACTGTGGATGGAAAAATGGTTACAGTATGACTTTCGGCTCTCGCAGATGCACCTCCCCGGACTTCACTCCTCGACTTTCGTCTACAGTTGGTTGATTTCGCCTTACCACTCAAACGAACCCCTTCTATTTGTCCAAGGATAAATCAGTGGATGTAATGTACTGTAATATTGTATTTTTACAGTAAGTCCACAAGTGACCCCTTGTGGGTACTGGGTGAAATACAACTTGTGCAATAAAAGTGCAATGAATTACGTTCTACCAGGCAGTGTAAATGTATGTTCAGCTGTAATGTCAGCCTGGTGTCATAGACTAGACGTAACACAGTAAATGTAAATCCTGGACACTCAAATTAGTATGATATGTTATGTTTGGTATGGTTACATAAGACAGAGGTTGCGAGTTCGAATCTCATGACGGACAACTTTAGCATTTTAGCTAATTAGCAACTTTTCAACTACTAGCAACTACTTAGCATGTTAGCTAACCCTAACCCTAACCTTAACCCTTTTAGCTAACCCTTCCCCTAGCCCTAACCTTAACCCTAACCCCTAACCCTAACCCCTAGCCTAGCTAGAATTTGTAACATATCATGCTTTTTGCTAATTTGTAACATATAGTGCATTTAGCAAATTCGTAAAATATAATACGAATCTGCTGTCCCCTGTAGTCCAAATTTCAGCTCTTTCGTTTTGTTGATGTTGAGAGAGAGGTTATTTTCCTGGCACCACACCACCAGGGCCCTCACCTCCTCCCTGTAGGCTGTTTCGTCATTGTTGTTTAATCAGGCCTACGATTGTTGAGTCGTCGGGAAACTTGATGATTGAGTTGGGTGAACAGAGAGTGCAGGAGGGGGCTGAGCACGCACCCCTGTGGGGCCCCCGTGTTGAGGATCAGCGTGGCAGAGGTGTTGTTGTCTACCTTCACCACTTGGGGTCAGCCCATCAGGAAGTCCAGGACCCAGTTGCACAGGGAGGGGTTTAGACCCAAGGCCCTGAGCTTAGTGATGAGCTTGGAGGGCACTATGGTGTTGAAAGCTGAGCTGTAGTCGATGAACAGCTTTGTTACATAGGTATTTCTCCTATCCAGGTGGGATAGGGAAGTGTGCAGCACAATGGCGATTGCATCGTCTGTGGATCTGTTGGTGCGGTATGCGAATTGTAGTGGGTCTAAGGTGTCGGGTAAGGTGGAGGTATTTGTATTGCCAAGGCAGCATTTACTCTTCCTGGGGTCCTGCAACATTAAGGCAGTTATATACAATTGAAAATATTACATGACATAACACTTTACGTAATACATTTAGTGTGTTCCCTCAGGCCACTACTCCACTATCACATATTTACAATACAACATCCATGTGTACGTGTGTGTAGAGTGAGTGTCTATATGTATGTGTGTATGTGCCTGTGTGTGTGTCTCTTCACAGTCCCCGCTGTTCCACAAGGTGTATTTTTACCTGTTTTAAAAAAATCTGATTCTACTGCTTGCATCAGTTACCTGATGTGGAATAGAGTTCCATGTAGTCATGGCTCTATGTAGTACTGTATGCCTCCCATAGTCCGTTCTGGACTTGGGGACTGTGAAGAGACCTCTGGTGGCATATCTTGTGGGGTATACATGGGTGTCCGAGCTGTGTGCCAGCATTCCAAACAGACAGCTCGGTACATTCAGCTCGTCGACACCTCTCACAAAAAGAAGCAGTGATGAAGTCAATCTCTCTTCCACTCTGAGCCAGGAGAGACTGACATGCATGTCATCAATGGTAGCTCTCCGTGTACTTTTAAGGGCCAGCCGTGCTGCCCTGTTCTGAGCCAACTGCAATTTTCCCAAGTCCCTCCTTGTGGCACCTGACCACACTACTGAACAGTAGTCTAGGTGCGACAAAACGTGGGCCTGTAGGACCTGCCTTGTTGATAGTGTTGTTAAGAAGGCAGAGCAGCGCTTAATTATGGACATACTTCTCCCCATCTTTTCTCTCTGTGTATATCAATGATGTCGCTCTTGCCTGATCACCGAGCATTAGTAAAGATATGATCAATACATGTTGATGATTTAATTCCTGTACTGTTTGTAACTACCCTGGTAGGTTGACTGATAACCTGAACCAGGTTGCAGGCACTGGTTACAATTTGAAGCTTTCTCTTGAATGGGCAGCCTGATGAAAGCCAGTCAATATTTAAATCACCTAGAAAGTATACCTCTCTATTTGTATCACATACATTATCAAGCATTTCACACATGTTATCCAGATACGGACTGTTATCACTTGGTGGTCTATAGCAGCTTCCCACCAGAATGGGCTTTAGGTGAGGCAGGTGAACCTGTAGCCATATTACTTTAACAGTATTTAACATGAGATCCTCTCTAATCTTCACAGGAATGTGGTTCTGAATATAAACAGCAACACCTCCACCATTGGTGATATGGACCTGGGAGGCGTCGGTGTCCGCAACGTGGCTGGCTTTCCCTTTAGAATCTGTATTTGTCTGGAGTCCCTGCCACATAAGTCTTGTGTCTGAGCCTTTGAATTGCGCCTCCATTTTGTCCATGTACTGTTGTTTTGCCTCTTTGATTGCCTTACAGAGGTCATAGCTGGTCTGTTTGTACACATCCATGTTCACAGTCACCTTGCCGTGGTTAAATGTGGTGGTTTGTGCGTTCAGATTTGTGCGAATGCTGCAATCTATCCACAGTTTTTTGGTTTGAATAAGTTATAATCGGGAATAACATCCTCTATGCACTTCCTGATGAACCCAGTCACCAAGTCAGTGTATACGTCGATAGTATTCTCAGAGGCAACCTGGAACATTTCCCAGTCCGTACGATCAAAACCATCTTGAAGCACCAGTAGCCTCTCTGCCTCCCACCCTCCTCCAGCAGGCTGCATGCAGCGCCCACCAATAGCCACCCACCTTCAGTCCTCTTTCTCTCTCTGCCTCCCACCCTCCTCCAGCAGGCTGCATGCAGCGCCCACCAATAGCCACCCACCTTCAGTCCTCTTTCTCTCTCTGCCTCCCACCCTCCTCCAGCAGGCTGCATGCAGCGCCCACCAATAGCCACCCACCTTCAGTCCTCTTTCTCTCTCTGCCTCCCACCCTCCTCCAGCAGGCTGCATGCAGCGCCCACCAATAGCCACCCACCTTCAGTCCTCTTTCTCTCTCTGCCTCCCACCCTCCTCCAGCAGGCTGCATGCAGTGCCCACCAATAGCCACCCACCTTCAGTCCTCTTTCTCTCTCTGCCTCCCACCCCTCCCTGCCTCCCACTGTCCCTCCTTCCCTGCCTCCCACCCTCCCTCCTTCCCTGCCTCCCTCCATCCCTGCCTCCCAGCACACACCAGCAGCAGCCCCCCCTGCCTCCCACCCTCGCACCAGTCTACACGCTTTACCCCTGAACTAGAACCTCCATCTCAAATTAGTAGGGAGAAACACTTTGAACTAGGTCCTGAAATTGTGCAATTAGAACACAGATGTATAACTGTATTATATTTAGTGTATTATCTTCAAAGTACCATTAAAGGTTTGGAACTTTGTGAGTCATTCGAACAGTAGGTGTGGTAGCTGAGGTAGGTGTGTGCTCCTGTTTAAATGTAGGTGAATGGTATGTGGAATTGCACAGCTGTGCGCACCCTTCTGTTTTGCACTATAAGGTCTAGTTGTGGAGTGCTGGATTTGGATAACCTTCTGTGTTATGGATAACCTTCTGTGTTATAGATAACCTTCTGTGTAATGGATAACCTTCTGTGTTATAGATAACCTTCTGTGTAATGGATAACCTTCTGTGTAATGGATAACCTTCTGTGTTATGGATAACCTTCTGTGTTATAGATAACCTTCTGTGTTATGGATAACCTTCTGTGTTATAGATAACCTTCTGTGTAATGGATAACCTTCTGTGTAATGGATAACCTTCTGTGTTATGGCACTATGGTCCATTTTGTTTACACGAAAAGTTTGAGAGACTAGTGTAGAATAGAGAACCTTTATTTAATCTCAGAGGGACAATATGCTTTACATCTGGCAGTCAATAAAATAATATAAACATTGGGTGAAGATTTACTACCGGTACAGTATGTAGCCACTAGCCAGTATACTTTAAAAAACCTGACTCCGTCCAAGGTGCTACGACTACGTACATCCACCTTTAGAGTAAAGAGGTTGTAGAGTAGGGCTGTTGCGATGTCTCCCTAGCTGGACAGAACTAAGGAGCTGCCAGACGAATGGATGGTACTCAGGCATCAATTAGCAGGAAGAGGGCTAGCAGTCATAACCTGCGATGTTGCCCTAGCTGTACATAACTAAGGAGCTGCCAATTAGGTTCTCGATTCTCTACACAAGGCATCAATTAGCAGAGTAAAGGAGGGTTATGAGTGGGCCTTGCACATTATGATATTTCTGTGTCCCTGCAGCAGCCCAGTCCTCCTCTTAGAGAGGAGGGGAGGGGAGGATAGGGATTAGAGAAGATAGGGGAGTAGCGAGATCAGAGAGAGTGAGAGATAGAGAGAGCGGAGACATAGAGATATAGAGCGAGTCGGCGTAGAGTAGAAGAAGCTGAGAGGGAGATCGGACGAGGTCTTATCTTGTCTCTCTCGCTATAGCTCTAGTTCTCTCGCTCTCCTCTCGCTCCTCTATCTCCTCTCTACATCTCTCTAGGCTCTCTCTCTCTGTCTATATATATATATATATATATATATATATATATTATAAAGGGCCAAACCATAAACATGGAATTAAACAGTACAGCCCAAACCTTCCACCCTGCAGCCCTACCAAGCTGTCATTATGTTTGCTTTTTATAGAGTAGTAACTTAGTAACTGATATGTAGACATAGGCATGTTAACATCATCATGACATTGGTGCCCCCTTTCATCATAGTGTTGTGTCACAAAATGTCATTGTCAAGTACGCACGCACACACACGCACGCACGCACGCAGGCATGCACGTGCAAGTGTAAGAGGAATATTACAATATATCTTTCCTACCAGCAGGTGGGGGCAATACACCAATCATGTCACTTTTCTGACTATAAATGCCGCTCAGGTGTGCTGTGACATTTCTCTGTGGTGAGGCCACACATAGATATAAACCTGAAACAGGGACTCAAAGACTACCTTATCTTATTGTCACATGGCTCATAGATATTGCAGTGTAACAAACTAATTTACAGCTATATTGTATTGTCGTTAAATTACTGCCAGGTGTGAAATCAAATTTAATCAAGTCATATTATCCTTAATACTTTATATATCATACTTGGTGTATATTGTGGATGGTAATTTACATGGTAGATTTACGGTGTTTCAAAATGTCACTCTTCACTTTCTCCTCAGTGTTCTGTTCCAGGTGCAGACTGAGACAGGGACGCTGATAGTGCACTCCCCTATCGGTGTGCTGCGGTACTGCAGCGGGACCCCTGTGGAGCGCCTTGACAGTTCTGAGCAGTGTGTGTGCGCCTGGGTGTGTGTGAGCACCCGTTGAGTAGGTGGGTGAGCTGGACGGGAGTGGGAGAGGTGGTAAGGGGGGCAGATGGCCTGCAGAAGGAAGTTCAGGAGGGACAGAGAGGGGATACCTCCCAATTCTCCACCCTTCTGCCGAAGTATACACTTGCACACTCCCCGTTCTGGATTTTAAAGCATAGGTTTGGGGTAAGGATTGGCTGGAGGGACTTTCCACCATTGCTAAATCGATGCAAGAAAGTGTACAAGTGCACACTTTGGCAGAAGGGTGGAAATCAGGATGCAGCCATGGTGTCAGAAAGAGTGGAGGGAGGGATGGAGGCATGGAGGGAGAGAGGGAGGCAGGGTGTAAGGTACAAGGGAGGGAGGGAGGGAGGGAGGGTGTAATGTACAAGAATAAGAATGGACAGAGAGTCAGGTACTGGGGTATGAATGGACAGAGTGTTAGGTACTGGGGTAGGAATGGACAGAGTGTTAGGTACTGGGGTAGGAATGGACAGAGTGTTAGGTACTGGGGTAGGAATGGACAGAGTGTTAGGTACTGGGGTAGGAATGGACAGAGTGTTAGGTACTGGGGTATGAATGGACAGAGTTTTAGGTACTGGGGTAGGAATGGACAGAGTGTTTGGTACTGGGGTAGGAATGGACAGAGTGTTAGGTACTGGGGTAAGAATGGACAGAGTGTTAGGTACTGGGGTAGGAATGGACAGAGTGTTAGGTACTGGGGTAGGAATGGACAGAGTGTTAGGTACTGGGGTAGGAAGGACAGAGTGTTAGGTACTGGGGTAAGAATGGACAGAGTGTTAGGTACTGGGGTAGGAATGGACAGAGTGTTAGGTACTGGGGTAGGAATGGACAGAGTGTTAGGTACTGGGGTATGAATGGACAGAGTTTTAGGTACTGGGGTAGGAATGGACAGAGTGTTTGGTACTGGGGTAGGAATGGACAGAGTGTTAGGTACTGGGGGTAAGAATGGACAGAGTGTTAGGTACTGGGGTAGGAATGGACAGAGTGTTAGGTACTGGGGTAGGAATGGACAGAGTGTTAGGTACTGGGGTAGGAATGGACAGAGTGTTAGGTACTGGGGTAAGAATGGACAGAGTGTTAGGTACTGGGGTAGGAATGGACAGAGTGTTAGGTACTGGGGTAGGAATGGACAGAGTGTTAGGTACTGGGGTAGGAATGGACAGAGTGTTAGGTACTGGGGTAAGAATGGACAGAGTGTTAGGTACTGGGGTAGGAATGGACAGAGTGTTAGGTACTGGGGTAGGAATGGACAGAGTGTTAGGTACTGGGGTAAGAATGGACAGAGTCAGGTACTGGGGTAGGAATGGACAGAGTGTTAGGTACTGGGGTAAGAATGGACAGAGTCAGGTACTGGGGTAGGAATGGACAGAGTGTTTGGTACTGGGGTAGGAATGGACAGAGTGTTAGGTACTGGGGTAGGAATGGACAGAGTCAGGTACTGGGGAGAAGAGAAGACAGGGAAGGGGAATGAGGTGGGGAGCGAGGGAGATAGGGAGGAAGGAGGATAGAAAGTTTGACATTGAAGGGTTGTTCTATAAACTGAACTTTTTTCTGGCTGGCTAGAGAAGGATCAGCTCCTTAGCTTTACTTCTAAGATCTGGAGTCATACCTTTATCTTCTTTGTAAAACAAAGCACCATATGAAGTAGGTTAGATGTAGCACCATATAAAGTAGGTTAGATGTAGCACCATATGAAGTAGGTTAGATGTAGCACCATATGAAGTAGGTTAGATGTAGCACCATATGAAGTAGATTAGATGTAGCACCATATGAAGTAGGTTAGATGTAGCACCATATGAAGTAGGTTAGATGTAGCACCATATGAAGTAGATTAGATGTAGCACCATATAAAGTAGGTTAGATGTAGCACCATATGAAGTAGGTTAGATGTAGCACCATATGAAGTAGGTTAGATGTAGCACCATATAAGTCTCCCAAGTGGCGCATATATATGTAGCACCATATAGTCTCCTGAGTGGCGCAGTGGTCTAAGGCACTGCATCGCAGTGCTAGCTGTGCCACTAGAATCCAGGCTCTGTCGTAGCCGGCCGCGACCGGGAGACCCATGGGGCGGCGCACAATTGGCCCAGCGTCGTCCAGGGTAGGGGAGGGAATGGCTGGTAGGGATGTAGCTCAGTTGGTAGAGCATGGCGTTTGCAACGGCAGGGTTGTGGGTTCGATTCCCATGGGGGGCCAGTATGAAAAAATAATGTATGCACTAACTGTAAGTTGCTCTGTATAAGAGCGTCTGCTAAATGATTAAAATGTAAAAAAATATAAAGTAGGTTAGATGTAGCACCATATGACGCTAGTACGGACTACAAAGGAAAACCCGCCGCGAACTGCCCAGTGACGCAAGCCTACCAGACGAGCTAAATGCCTTTTATGCTCGCTTCGAGGCAAGCAACACTGAAGCATGCATGAGAGCACCAGCTGTTCTGGACGACTGTGTGATCACGCTCTCCGTAGCCGATATGAGCAAGACCTTTAAACAGGTCAACATTCACAAAGCCGCGGGGCCAGACGGATTACCAGGATGTGTCCTCAGAGCATGCGCGGGCCACCTGCAAGTGTCTTCACTGACATTTTCAGCCTCTCCCTGACCGAGTCTGTAATACCTACAAGCAGACTACCATAGTCACTGTGCCCAAGAAAGCGAAGGTAACCTGCCTAAATGACTACCGCCCATAGCACTCACGTCGGTAGCCATGAAGTGTTTGAAAGGAGGGTCACATCAACACCATTATCCCGGAAACCCTAGACCCACTCCAATTCACATACCGCCCCAACAGATCCACAGATGATGCAATCTCAATCGCATTGCACACTGCTCTTTCCCACTAAGCTAAGGACCCTGGGACTAAACACCTCCCTCTGCAACTGGATCCTGGACTTCCTGATTGGCCGCCCCCAGGTGGTAAGGGTAGGCAACAACACATATGCCACGCTGATCCTCAACACGGGGGCTCCTCAGGGGTGCGTGCTTAGTCCCCTCCTGTTCTCTCTGGTCACCCACGACTGCGTAGCCAAGCACAACTCCAACACCATCATTAAGTTTGCTGACGACACAATAGTGGTAGGCCTGATCACCGACAACAATGAGAGAGCCTATAGGGAGGTCAGAGACCTGGCAGTGTGGTGCCAGGACAACAACCTCTCCCTCAACGTGAGCAAGATAAAGGAAATGATCATGGACTACAGGAAAAGGAGGGCCGAACATGCCCCCATTCACATCGACGGGGCTGTAGTGGAAAGGGTAGAGAGTTTCAAGTTCCTTGGTGTCCACATCACCAACAAACTATCGTGGTCCAAATACACCAAGAAAGTCGTGAAGAGGGCACGACAACACCTTTTCCCCCTCAGGAGACTGAAAAGATTTAGCATGGGTCCCCAGATCCTCAAAAGGTTCTATAGCTGCACCATCGAGAGCATCCTGACCGGTTGCATCACCACCTGGTATGGCAACTGCTTGGCATCCGACCGTAAGGCTTCCTGCCATCCAGGACCTATATACTAGGCGGTGTCAGAGGAAGGTCCAACAAATTGTCAAAGACTCCAGTCACCCAAGTCATAGACTGTTCTCTCTGCTACTCACTGTTTATTATCTATGCATAGTCACTTTACCCCTACCTACATGTACAAATTACCTCGACTACCCTGTACCCCCGCACATTGACTCGGTACCCCTGTATATAGCCTCTGTATTGTTATTTTATTATGTTACTTTTTATTTTATTTTTTACTTTAGTTTATTTAGTAAATATTTTCTGAACTCTATTTTCTTAAAACTGCATTGTTGGTTAAGGGCTTGTAAGTAAGCATTTCACGGTAAGGTCTACAACTGTTGTATTCGGCGCATGTGACAAATACAATTTGATTTGAATTAATTTTGATTTGACTAACTCCCGCAGGTTCATACTCTACAACATCCGTAGAGTATGACACTACCTCACACAGGAAGTGGCGCAGGTCCTAATCCAGAAACTTGTCATCACCCGTCTGGACTACTGCAACTCGCTGTTGGATGGGCTCCCCACTTGTGCCATTAAACCCCTTCAACTTATCCAGAACGCTGCAGCCCTCCTGGTGTTCAACCTTTCCAAGTTCTCTCATGTCACCCCGCTCCTCCGCACACTCCACTGGCTTCCAGTCGAAGCTTGCATCCACTACAAGACCATGGTATATGCCTGCAGAGCAGCAAAAGGAACTGCCCCTCCCTACCTTTACGCGGGGAAAAATCAGTCGATGTGCCCTTGAGCAAGGTACTTAACCCTCATTTGCTCCAGCGGCGCCGTACTACTATGGCTGACCCTGTAGAACAACATTTAACTGCACCTATCAGGTGCATGTGAGATTAAAACGTCATCATCAAACTCTACATCCCAACCCGAGCACTCCGTTTTGCCACTTCTGGTCTCTTGGCCCCCCCCCCCCCAAATGCCTTTGGTGAACTAACGCTCGCACTGTTTTCCCTCTTACTAGCTCTGACTTCACTGATATCTACTTTTGGTGCTATGGGCTAAGGCGTCTGGGGGGTCTGGGGGGTCTGGCTGCAGCTATGGGCTAAGGGGTCTGGGGGGTCTGGCTGCAGCTATGGGCTAAGGTGTCTGGGGGTCTGGCTGCAGCTATGGGCTAAGGGGTCTGGGGGGTCTGGCTGCAGCTATGGGCTAAGGGGTCTGGGGGGTCTGGCTGCAGCTATGTGCTAAGGTGTCTGGGGGGTCTGGCTGCAGCTATGGGCTAAGGTGTCTGGGGGGTCTGGCTGCAGCTATGGGCTAAGGTGTCTGGGGGGTCTGGCTGCAGCTATGGGCTAAGGGGTCTGGGGGGTCTGGCTGCAGCTATGGGCTAAGGTGTCTGGGGGGTCTGGCTGCAGCTATGGGCTAAGGTGTCTGGGGGGTCTGACTGCAGCTATGGGCTAAGGGGTCTGGGGGGTCTGGCTGCAGCTATGGGCTAAGGTGTCTGGGGGGTCTGGCTGCAGCTATGGGCTAAGGGGTCTGGGGGGTCTGGCTGCAGCTATGGGCTAAGGTGTCTGGGGGTCTGGCTGCAGCTATGGGCTAAGGTGTCTGGGGGGTCTGGCTGCAGCTATGGGCTAAGGTGTCTGGGGGGGTCTGGCTGCAGCTATGGGCTAAGGTGTCTGGGGGGTCTGGCTGCAGCTATGGGCTAAGGTGTCTGGGGGGTCTGGCTGCAGCTATGGACTAAGGTGTCTGGGGGGTCTGGCTGCAGCTATGGGCTAAGGTGTCTGGGGGGTCTGGCTGCAGCTATGGGCTAAGGTGTCTGGGGGGTCTGGCTGCAGCTATGGACTAAGGTGTCTGGGGGGTCTGGCTGCAGCTATGGGCTAAGGTGTCTGGGGGGTCTGGCTGCAGCTATGGGCTAAGGTGTCTGGGGGGTCTGGCTGCAGCTATGGGCTAAGGGGTCTGGGGGGTCTGGCTGCAGCTATGGGCTAAGGTGTCTGGGGGGTCTGGCTGCAGCTATGGGCTAAGGGGTCTGGGGGGTCTGGCTGCAGCTAAGGGGTCTGGGGGGTCTGGCTGCAGCTATGGGCTAAGGGGTCTATGGGTCTGGCTGGGGCAGTGTTTACAGGCCATCTGCTCCAGGGTAGTCACACACATAGGAGTCAAGCAATTACTGTTAAGTGCCTTGCTCAAGGGCACATCATCAGATATTTCACCTAGTCAGCTCAGGGATTCGAACCAACAACCTTTCCGTTACTGTCCCAACGCTCTTAACCGCTAGGCTAGCTGCCTCGCCTCTCCTATTCTCTCCTCTCCCATTATGTATGATATGTTTACAAACACCTCTTCTCTCCCATGCAGCAAGCACAGAATGATTTGTTTACACCCCTCCTCTCCTTCCTCTCCCTCCTCTCCTCTCCTCTCCTCTCCTCTCCTCTCCTCTCCTCTCCTCTCCTCTCCTCTCCTCTCCTCTCCTCTCCTCTCCTTCCTCTCCCTCCTCTCCCTCCTTTCCGATTGGCACTTGACTTTTCCTACTAGCACTGTGCTGATAACTTCTTTATTGAGGAAACATGAACTTACTATGCCTGTGATATATGTAGTTGTCCAACCTAGCTATCTTAAGATGAATGCATTAACTGTATGTCGCTCTGGACAAAATGTAAAATGTATGATATTGATGACCCATTTCCTGAAATGTAATACTTTACCTGAGAGCATTTTTTCAAAACAGTAAAACATCTCTCTAATATATAGGGTGTCCAATCAAAAGCCCATCTTTTGACCAATGTGTCATATGTGTGTAGATAATCCTCCAAGAAAACCAACGGTCCAAACCTCATGTTCCTATCATGAACCGTTCAAAAGTTATTGGAGTGTTTACCCTTGTAGGATGGACAAAATTAGTGTGACTAAATCAATAAAGGCCAGAGAAATAAAGTGGTCAAAAATCTGGAAAATTGCACAGCGTCAGCTAGGCTGGATTCTGTGTAAGAAGGCAACTGGCAGGCTCACTGACAGGCTCACTGACAGGCTCACTGGCAGGCTCACTGGCAGGCTCACTGGCAGGCTCACTGACAGGCTCACTGACAGGCTCACTGGCAGGCTCACTGGCAGGCTCACTGGCAGGCTCACTGACAGGCTCACTGGCAGGCTCACTGGCAGGCTCACTGGCAGGCTCACTGACAGCTCACTGACAGGCTCACTGGCCTGGCAGGCTCACTGACAGGCTCACTGACAGGCTCACTGGCAGGCTCACTGACAGGCTCACTGACGGCTCACTGGCAGGCTCACTGACAGGTTCACTGGCAGGCTCACTGGCAGGCTCACTGGCAGGCTCACTGACAGGCTCACTGACAGGCTCACTGACAGGCTCACTGACAGGCTCACTGGCAGGCTCACTGACAGGCTCACTGACAGGCTCACTGGCAGGCTCACTGGCAGGCTCACTGACAGGCTCACTGACAGGCTCACTGACAGGCTCACTGGCAGGCTCACTGACAGGCTCACTGACAGGCTCACTGGCAGGCTCACTGACAGGCTCACTGACAGGCTCACTGGCAGGCTCACTGACAGGTTCACTGGCAGGCTCACTGGCAGGCTCACTGGCAGGCTCACTGACAGGCTCACTGACAGGCTCACTGACAGGCTCACTGGCAGGCTCACTGACAGGCTCACTGACAGGCTCACTGACAGGCTCACTTTCCAGTTGAACTCGTCATCTATCTTCTCCAATCCGCAGGACATAAAACAATACAGAGGTAAGATAGGTATCGATTTTGAGACATGTATTATTTTAATATTTTAGTGTACACTTTTCTCACAAAAAGTACCCAATTGTCATACTTGAGTAAAAGTAAAGATACCTTAATAGAAAATCACTCAAGTGAAAGTCACACAGTAAAATACTACTTGAGTAAAAGTCTAAAAGTCAAAGTCAAAGTATAAATCATTTCAAATTCATTATATTAAGCAAACCAGACGGCATCATTTTCTATTTATTTTTATTGATGGATAGTCAGGGGCACACTCCAACACTCAGACATCATTTACAAACGAAGCATGTGTGTTTAGTGAGTCCACCAGAGCAGAGGCAGTAGGGATGACCAGTGATGTTCTCTTGATAAGTGCGTGAATTGGACCATTTTCCTGTCCTGCTAAGCATTCAAAATGTAATGACTACTTTTGGGTGTCAGGGAAAATGTATGGAGTAAAAAGTAAATTATTTTCTTTAGGAATGTAGTGAAGTAAAAGTAAAGTACGGATACCCCCAAAAAACTACTTAAGTAATACTTTAAAGTATTTTGACTTAGTACTTTCCCCCTTCTGATAACCAGGTGGCGAATCGCATCTCTGCATGTCTGGCAGACATATCAGTATGGATGACGGATCACCACCTCAAGCTGAACCCTGGCAAGACGGAGCTGCTCTTCCTCCCGGGGAAGGACTGCCCGTTCCATGATCTCGCCATCACGGTTGACAACTCCGTTGTGTCCTCCTCCCAGAGTGCGAAGAGCCTTGGCGTGACCCTGGACAACACCCTGTCGTTCTCCGCTAACATCAAGGCGGTGACCCGCTCCTGCAGGTTCATGCTCTACAACATTCGGAGAGTACGACCCTGCCTTAACACAGGAAGCGGCACAGGTCCTAATCCAGGCACTTGTCATCTCCCGTCTGGATTACTGCAACTCGCTGTTGGCTGGCCTCCCTGCCTGTGCCATTAAACCCCTACAACTCATCCAGAACGCCGCAGCCCGTCTGGTGTTCAACCTTCCCAAGTTCTCTCACGTCACCCCCCTCCTCCGCACACTCCACTGGCTTCCAGTTGAAGCTCGCATCCGTTACAAGACCATGGTGCTTGCCTATGGAGCAGTGAGGGGAACGGCACCTCCGTACCTTCGGGCTCTGATCAGTCCCTACACCCAAACGAGGGCATTGCGTTCATCCACCTCTGGCCTGCTGGCTCCCCTTCCTCTGCGGAAGCATAGTTCCCGCTCAGCCCAGTCAAAACTGTTCGCTGCTCTGGCACCCCAATGGTGGAACAAGCTCCCTCACGACGCCAGGACAGCGGAGTCACTCACCACCTTCCGGAGACATTTGAAACCCCACCTCTTTAAGGAATACCTGGGATAGGATAAAGTAATCCTTCTACCCCCCCCCCCCCCCCCCCCCAAAATTGTAAAGTGGTTATCCCACTGGCTATAGGGTGAATGCACCAATTTGTGAGTCGCTCTGGATAAGAGCGTCTGCTAAATGACGTAAATGTGCCCTTGAGCAAGGCACTTAACCCTAATTGCTCCTGTAAGTCGCTCTGGATAAGAGCGTCTGCTAAATGACTAAAATGTAAATGTAAAATGTACTTTACACCACTGCAAAAATAAGCGTATCTCTGTGAAATGGCAACAGAGCACTGAGCTTTTTATTTTCAAAGCCTTTTACATTTAGTTCCGCTCGTGTCATGCTAATTTAGCTTTTTGGGACTTATGGAAACAACTTTGAAGACGACAACCACATTTTCACATTTTACATTTTAGTCATTCAGCAGATGTTCTTATCCAGAGCGACTTACAGGTAGTGCATTCATCTTAAGATAGCTAGGTGGGAAAACCACATATCACAGTCATAGTACATTTTTCTCAATAAAGTAGTTATCAGCAAAGTCAGAACTAGTAAGTGGGGGGCGGGGGGGTGTGCGTTTTCACCCAGTCTCAGCAGTGGGTGGACACCCTACTCTCTATGCACATGTGTTATTAGTTTAAGCGTCTAGCAGGATGTGCTACGTTTACGGGCTATTTGTCACATACAGTACACTGTCTGGACATTTCATCAACAGCAGGTCTAGGGCTCCATTTTCTGTTTATTTTTTATTTAACCTTTATTTAACCAGGTAAGCCAGTTGAGAACAAGTTCTCATTTACAACTGCGACCTGGCCAAGATAAAGCAAAGCAGTGCGATAAAAACAACAACAACACAGAGTTACATATGGAATAAACAAAACGTACAGTCAATAACACAATAGAAAATCTATATACAGTGTGTGCAAATGTAGTAAGTTATGGAGGTAAGGCAATAAATAGGCCATAGTGCAAAATAATTACAATTTAGTATTAACACTGGAGTGATAGATGTGCAGAATAGAGATACTGGGGTGCAAATGAGTAAAATAAATAACAATATGGGGATGAGGTAGTTGGGTGGGCTAATTACAGATGGGCAGTGTACATGTGCAGTGATCGGTAAGCTGCTCTGACAACTGATGCTTAAAGTTAGTGAGGGATATAAGAGTCTCCAGCTGCAGAGATTTTTGCAGTTCGTTCCAGTCATTAGCAGCAGAGAACTGGAAGGAATGGCGGCCAAAGGAGGTGTTGGCTTTGGGGATGACCAGTGAGATATACCTGCTGGAGCGCATACTACGGGTGGGTGTTGCTATGGTGACCAATGAGCTAAGATAAGGCGGGGATTTGCCTAGCAGTGATTTATAGATGACCTGGAGCCAGTGGGTTTGGCGACGAATATGTAGTGAGGGCCAGCCAACGAGAGCGTACAGGTCACAATGGTGGGTAGTATATGGGGCTTTGGTGACAAAACGGATGGCACTGTGATAGACTACATCTAATTTGCTGAGTAGAGTGTTGGAGGCTATTTTGTAAATGACATCGCCGAAGTCAAGGATCGGTAGGATAGTCAGTTTTACGAGGGCGTGTTTGGCAGCATGAGTGAAGGAGGCTTTGTTGCGAAATAGGAAGCCGATTCTAGATTTAACTTTGGATTGGAGATGCTTAATGTGAGTCTGGAAGGAGAGTTTACGGTCTAACCAGACACCTAGGTATTTGTAGTTGTCCTCCTTGTACCTTTATTAAAACAAAAGACACCTATTGTCTGTCACATCTGTATTATGGTTTACATAGAGGACAACAAGGAGAACACAATAAACCCCATGAAGTACAAGAGATCACTTTAACACAAACACATACACCACCCAAAATAATGGCAACAATAAAACCTATACACACAATTTAAGTGAAATACAGTACTTGATTTGTGGGCAGGGCATGACAGGTGAAAGTGTTGTCTGAAAAACGGCATGGGTCTTTCCAGACGCACAGTGGTACCGTATCAGAACAGGTTAGATAAGGCCATACACTGTACATTACATCACGTAGGTCAGATGAGGTCATATACACACAGAACTGCATATGTGAGTGGTGTTCACGAGTCCACTCCTTTTGTATCTTCTGTGAGACCCAGGTCCAGTAAGATGCCAACATGGAGAAGAAGTAGGAGGCCAGACTAGACCAGACCAGACGTGGAGGTTGACTGGGGCCGGTGCCCTCCTCCATCCTCCTTCCTGTCTCCCTGTTCTCTGCCCGCCTGGTGGTGAGTTCTGGGTGTTAGGCGGCTGACCTGTGGGGGGAGGAGGAGAACCCCTCTAAACCAGAGGAGAAGGGAGAGAGGAGGAGGGAGGGGAGAGAGAGGGAGGAGAGGGGAGAGGGGGAGAGGGAAGAGAGGAGGAGGGAGAGAAGAGGAGGCAGGGAGGAGAGAGGAGGCGACGGAGGAGGAGGAGGGAGGGAGAGCAGAGGGAGAGGGAGGAGGGCGGAGGAGAGATCGGGACGGCGAGGAGAGGAGAGAGGGAGGAGGGATGAGGAGGAGGGAGGGAAGAGGAGGACAGAGGAGGAGGGGGAAGGGAGGGAGGAGAGGGGAGGAGAGAGGAGGAGGAGGGAGAGAGGAGGGAGAGGGATGGAGAGAGGAGGAGGGAGGCGATGAGAGGAGGAGGGAGGGAGGAGAGGGAGAGGGAGGGAGGAGAGGGAGAGAGGAGGAGGAGAGGGAGGGAGAGAGAGGAGGGAGGGAGGGGGGAGAGAGAGGAGGAGGAGGGAGGAGAGGGGGGGAGGGAGGAGGAGGAGAGAGAGAGGGGGGAGAGGGAGAGAGAGGAAAGGGAGGAGAGAGGAGGAGGGAGGAGGGGGAGGGAGGGAGGAGGGGGGAGGAGGGAGGGGGGAGAGAGAGAGGAGAGGGAGGAGGGAGGAGGAGGGGGAGGAGGGGAGGAGGGGGGAGGGAGTGTGGATCTGGTCTCAAGTAGAGGGTGGGGATGAGAGCTGCTCTACTGACTGCTCACAATCGCTCCGTTTCCATGCAGACTGGGCCTGGATGTTAGGTTATGGGGAGGATCGCCCTTTCCATGCAGACTGGCCTGGCTGTTAGGTTATGGGGGAGGATCGCCCGTTTCCATGCAGACGGGGCCCTGGCTTTAGGTTATGGGGAGGATCGCTCAGTTTCCTTTGCAGACGGGGGCCTGGCTGTTAGGTTATGGGGAGGATGCTACGTTCCATGCGGGATGGGCCTGGTGGTTAGGTTATGGGGGAGGATCGCTCTTTTCCATGCAGACTGGGCCTGGTGGTTAGGTTATGGGGAGGATCGCTCCGTTTCCATGCAGAACTGGGCCTGGAGTTAGGTTATGGGGAGGATCGCTCCGTTCCAGCAGACTGGGCCTGGATGTTAGGTTAGGGGGAGGATCGCTCCGTTTCCATGAAAGACTGGCCTGGCTGTTAGGTTATGGGGGGATCGCTCAGTTTCCATGCAGACGGGGCCCTGGCTGTTAGGTTATGGGGAGGATCGCTCAGTTTCCATGCAGACTGGGCCTGGATGTTAGGTTATGGGGAGGACGTCCGTTTCCATGCAGACTGGGCCTGGCTGTTAGGTTAGGGGGAGGATCGCTACGTTTCCATGCGGACTGGGCCTGGCTGTTAGGTTTTATGGGGAGGATCGCTCAGTTTCCATGCAGACTGGCCTGGCTGTTGGTTATGGGGAGGATCGCTCACGTTTCCATGCAGACTGGGCCTGGCTGTTAGGTTATGGGGAGGATCGCTCCGTTTCCATGCAGACTGGGCCTGGCTGTTAGGTTATGGGAGGATCGCTCACGTTTTTCCATGCAGACTGGCCTGGCTGTTAGGTTATGGGGAGGATCGCTACGTTTCCATGCAGACTGGGCCTGGCTGTTAGGTTATGGGGGAGGATCGCTCAGTTTCCATGCAGACTGGGCCTGGTGTTAGGTTTATGGGGAGATCGCTCCGTTTCCATGCAGACTGGGCCTGGATGTTAGGTTATGGGGAGGATCGCTCCGTTTCATGCAGACTGGGCCTGGCTGTTAGGTTATGGGGGAGGATCGCTCCGTTTCCATGCAGACTGGGCCTGGCTATTAGGTTATGGGGAGGATCGCTACGTTTCCATGCAGACTGGGCCTGGCTGTTAGGTTATGGGGAGGATCGCTCAGTTTCCATGCAGACTGGCCCTGGCTGTTAGGTTATGGGGAGGATCGCTCCGTTTCCATGCAGACTGGGCCTGGCTGTTAGGTTATGGGGAGGATCGCTCCGTTTCCATGCAGACTGGGCCTGGCTGTTAGGTTATGGGGAGGATCGCTACGTTTCCATGCAGACTGGCCCTGGCTGTTAGGTTATGGGGAGGATCGCTCCGTTTCCATGCAGACTGGGCCTGGCTGTTAGGTTATGGGGAGGATCGCTCCGTTTCCATGCAGAACTGGCCCCTGGCTGTTAGGTTATGGGGAGGATCGCTCCGTTTTCCATGCAGACTGGGCCTGGCTGTTAGGTTATGGGGAGGATCGCTACGTTTCCATGCAGACTGGCCCTGGCTGTTAGGTTATGGGGAGGATCGCTCCGTTTCCATGCAGACTGGGCCTGGCTGTTAGGTTATGGGGAGGATCGCTACGTTTCCATGCATACTGGCCCTGGCTGTTAGGTTATGGGGAGGATCGCTCTGTTTCCATGCAGACTGGGCCTGGTGGTTAGGTTATGGGGAGGATCGCTCTGTTTCCATGCAGACTGGGCCTGGTGGTTAGGTTATGGGGAGGATCGCTCCGTTTCCATGCAGACTGGGCCTGGATGTTAGGTTATGGGGAGGATCGCTCCATTTCAATGCAGACGGGCATGGCTGTTAGGTTATGGGGGGAGGATCGCTCCGTTTCATGCAGACTGGGCCCTGGCCTGTTAGTTATGGGGAGGATTGCTCCGTTCCATGCAGACTGGCCCTGGCTGTTAGGTTATGGGAGGATCGCTCCGTTTCCAGCAGGGACCTGGGCCCTTGGCAGTTAGGTTATGGGGAGGATTCGCTCAGTTTCCATGGCAGGACTGGCCATGGCTGTTAGGTTATGGGGAGGATCGCTCCGTTTCCATGCAGACTGGGCCTGGCTGTTAGGTTATGGGGAGGATCGCTCTGTTTCCATGCAGACTGGGCCTGGTGGTTAGGTTATGGAGGAGGATGTTAAAAAGCAGGCAACACCCTTGTGTGAAGCTATGTTGTGTGACACATATGCAGCCCACCCCATTCCACATCCTAGATTTGGCCCTGGATACAATTGCAGGTTTGAGAGTGACAAATGGGACTGAGTCGGGCTCAGCTGAGGACAAGGGAAGAGTGGGAATCATATTTATACTGTAGAGATAGACTGTAGCGTCATATACTGTGGAGAGATAGACTGTAGAGAGATAGACTGTAGAGAGATAGACTGTAGAGAGAAATACTGTAGAGAGATAGACTGTAGAGAGATGTAGAGAGAGACTGTAGAGAGATATACTGTAGCGAGATAGACTGTAGAGAGATAGACTGTAGAGAGATATACTGTAGAGAGATAGACTGTAGAGAGATATACTGTAGAGAGATAGAGTGTAGCGTTATATACTGTAGAGAGATAGACTGTAGAGAGATAGACTGTAGAGAGATAGACTGTAGCGTTATATACTGTAGAGAGATAGACTGTAGAGAGATAGACTGTAGAGAGATAGACTGTAGCGAGATAGACTGTAGCGTTATATACTGTAGAGAGATATACTGTAGAGAGATAGACTGTAGCGTTATATACTGTAGAGAGATAGACTGTAGAGAGATAGACTGTAGAGAGATAGACTGTAGAGAGATAGGGTGCCATTTGGGACACAACTTTACACTGCCCCACCAGCAGAGTTCCTCACCCAAACAGGATTTTTGGGAGGGAGGGAGGGACAGGGACAATGCCCCAAGTCAACTGCTGTCTTCTGGCCAGACTGGCCACTAGCTCTGCCTTCCTTCTATTAAAAAGCCCCCAAACCCAGAACAACTCACCCTTCTCTGTTTGCTACATCATTCTCAATCCAAATTCATTTCAGCCATTTTGATTGGATGCCCCCTTCTCGTAAAGCACTCAACTTTAATTTTACACGTGCATGCAAATACACATTTGTACACATACCCGGACACACACACCTGCTTGCGCACACGTGCACACCACACACACACCCACCCACACACACACACACACACACACACACACACACACACACACACACACACACACACACACACACACACACCACACAACACACACACACACACACACACACACACACACACACACACACACACACACACACACACAGCTCAGGTAGAGTTGCCTCTAGGTGTGGCTCTGCTACAGGTTGACAGCAGTGAGGTGAGGCCTGAACCCCGCCAACACACAGAACGTGACTACAAAGCCCCGTCACAGCCCAGGCATGTGCCAACATGAGTCAAAATCACACCACACACACAGGCATGCAGGGCCCTCTGCCCCACGCCCTCCGCCCCACGCCCTCCGCCCCATTCCCTCTGCCCCACGCCCTCCGCACCCACAATTTCCACCCCACGCCCTCCGCCCCTCTGCCCCATGCCCTCCGCCCCACGCCCTCTGCCCCACGATCTCTGCCCACCACCCTCCGCCCCACGCCCTCCGCCCCACCAATTTCCCACACCACGCCCTGCCGCCCCCTCTGCCCCACGCCTCCGCCCCCTGCCCTTGCCCATCCCCGCCCCCTCCCGCCCCACGATCTCCGCCCACGCCCTCCACCCCTCCACCCTCCACCCCTCCGCCCCTCCGCCCCCCGCCCCACGCCCTCCACCCCTCCACCCCTCCCCCCCTCCGCCCCTCCGCCCCCGCCCCACGCCCTCCACCCCTCCCCCCTCCACCCCTCCCCCCCGCCCCCACGCCCTCCCCCCCCTCCACCCTCCACCATATATTGCGACAATAGACAAATCAAACCATCCATGTCCCCAGACAGAAAATACATTCACAACTTATAGCGGGGGGGAAAAAAACATATTTACAAACTGTAATTAAAAGGACAGGGCTTCAGCCCAAGCCTCAAGCTCGGTAGATCAAATGGAATATGACTACACCGAATCCATTAAACATATGAAGGGGTTATGTTAGGGAAAGTTTAAATTTTTAATGAAACATTACATGCTAACCCAAGCGCTTATCC
>LR778261.1:8807055-8894868 GCA_902810595.1 Coregonus sp. 'balchen' | reverse complement strand
CAAGACATTTAAATGTTTCCCCTTAAACCACTCAAGTGTTGCTTTAGCAATATGCTTAGGGTCATTGTCCTGCTGGAAGGTGAACCTCCGTCCCAGTCTCAAATCTCTGGAAGACTGAAACAGGTTTCTCTTCAAGAATTTCCCTGTATGGGCTCCCGAGTGGCGCAGCGGTCTAAGGCACTGCATCTCAGTGCTTGAGGCGTCATTACAGACCCCCTGGTTTCGATTCCAGGCTGTATCACAACCGGCCGTGATTGGGAGTCCCATAGGGCGGCGCACAATTGGCCCAGCGTCATCTGGGTTTGGCCGGTGTAGGCCATCATTGTAAATAAGAATTTGTTCTTAACTGACTTGCCTAGTTAAATAAAGGTGAAAATAAAATAAATAATAATAATGAATAAATTAGCGCCATCCTTCAATTCTGACCAGTTTCCCAGTCCCTGCCGATGAAAACCATCCCCAGCATGATGCTGCCACCACCATGCTTCACTGTGGGGATGGTGTTCTCGGGGTGATGAGAGGTGTTGGGTTTGTGCCAGACATACCGTTTTCCTTGATGGCCAAAAAGCTCAATTTTAGTCTCATCTGACCAGAGTACCTTCTTCCATATGTTTGGGGAGTCTCCCACATGCCTTTTGGCGAACACCAAACATGTTTGCTTATTTTTTTCTTTAAGCAATTGTTTTTTTCTGGCCACTCCTCTGTAAAGCCCAGCTCTGTGCAGTGTACGGCTTAAAATGGTCCTATGGACAGATACTCCAATATCCGCTGTGGCGCTTTGCAGCTCCTTCAGGGTTCTCTTTGGTCTCTTTGTTGCCTCTCTGATTAATGCCCTCCTTGCCTGGTCCGTGAGTTTTGGTGGGTGGCCCTCTCTTTGCAGGTTTGTTGTGGTGCCATATTCTTTCCATTTTTTTATAATGGATTTAATGGTGCTCCGTGGGATGTTCAAAGTTTCAGATAATTTTTTATAACCCAACCCTGATCTGTACTTCTCCACAACTTTGTCCCTGACCTGTTTAGAGAGCTCCTTGGTCTTCATGGTGCCGCTTGCTTGGTGGTGCCCCTTGCTTAGTGGTGTTGCAGACTCTGGGGCCTTTCAGAACAGGTGTATATATACTGAGATCATGTGACAGATCATGTGACACTTAGATTGCACACAGGTGGACTTTATTGAACTAATTAACTGAAGGTAATTGGTTGCACCAGATCTTATTTAGGGGCTTCATTGCAAAGGGGATGAATAGATATGCACCACTTTTCCGTTATTTATTTTTTAGACTTTTTTGAAATAAGTTATTTTTTTCATTTCACTTGTGTATGTCCATTACATGAAATCCAAATAAAAATCCATTTAAATTACAGGTTGTAATGCAACAAAATAGGAAAAACACCAAGGGGGATGAATACTTTTGCAAGGCACTGTATGAAGGTGGTTTTGTGCCTACCCCAAAAAATTGGTTAATATGTGTAAAGAAAAAAAAAAGAAAAAAAAAAATATATATATATATATATATATATATATATATATATATATATATATTTCCTGAGTTTTTTTTATATCTCCTAGATTTAGGACAGACACTTCAAAACCTTGTTTCATTTTTTTTTCTATTTTTACTGTCCTTTGTCATTTATTAATGTGTTATTCAATGCGTTTCTATGGGCTTTAGCAGTAAAGTTCAAAATCAATATTTTATCTAATAATTGTTTAATATAAAAAATGGTATTCCTAAAGGGGTCCTAAAATTCCAAATGAAACTGCTAAATGATAGTATGACCATCTTAAAACAATTTCATATGTCAGCTTAGCCTCTAGGGCAATTCAGAAAGATGATTGAGGACCTTATTACTGATGAAGGTGTTTGGTTTTTATGACCGTGTTTTTCTTTCTGTGTGCATTTTGTATTTATATTTTGATGTGTGTATTTTCTGTAATTTATGGAATTCAGGGCTCATCTGTAAAAGAGGTCTGAGTATGACTCCCTGATCAAATAAAGGTTAAATAAACAAAATTAAAATACTCCTGACATAACATGACACCTACATTCTTATCATAGTCAGAAAGCCTGACACCACTTTAATTCACATAAACGTGGTTAATAGTTACAGTGAGACTAGATGAGAATGTAGGAATTCAAGTGGTGGCAGGCTGACTGACTAGATAGGAATGTAGGAATTCAAGTGGTGGCAGGCTGACTGACTAGATAGGAATGTAGGAATTCAAGTGGTGGCAGGCTGACTGACTAGATAGGAATGTAGGAATTAAAATGGTGGCAGGCTGACTGACTAGATAGGAATGTAGGAATTAAAGTGGTGGCAGGCTGACTGACTAGATAGGAATGTAGGAATTAAAGTGGTGGCAGGCTGACTGACTAGATAGGAATGTAGGAATTCAAGTGGTGGCAGGCTGACTGACTAGATAGGAATTAAAATGGTGGCAGGCTGACTGACTAAATAGGAATGTAGGAATTAAAATGGTGGCAGGCTGACTGACTAGATAGGAATGTAGGAATTAAAATGGTGGCAGGCTGACTGACTAGATAGGAATGTAGGAATTAAAATGGTGGTAGGCTGACTGACTAGATAGGAATGTAGGAATTAAAATGGTGGCAGGCTGACTGACTAGATAGGAATGTAGGAATTAAAATGGTGGCAGGCTGACTGACTTCAAGTGGTGGCAGGCTGACTGACTAGATAGGAATGTAGGCACAGCGCTTCACAGGTAATGCCATCCCAAAGGGCAGGTTGTCTGAATACAACCTGCAGTCAATATCAGGTAAGGCCAGGTGAGGCTAGGGACAAGGTGGGACAATCTGCAGTCAATCTCAGGTGAGGCCAGATGAGTCCAGGTGGAGGTGAAACTATCTGCGGAATCTAAGGTGAGGCCAGATGAGGCCAGGTGAAGGTGGGACAGGACAGGACAGCTGGCAGGTATGGGAATGAGGCAGGCAGGCAGGGAGCAGGATGTTTGCCTTGGGTGTGTCTGTCAGCTCAACAACCTCCTGAAGCTCAAGGGCCTAACCTCACCTTACCCTTACCCACCCTTACCATTCTCCCTCCCCTCACCCTACCCCTACGCTCCCCCTACCCCTCACCCACTCACCCTTACCTTATACCCTACAATCACCATACCCCTACGCTCCCCCTACCCCTCACCCAGCCTTACCTTATACCCTCACCCTAGTGGGGTGGCACCGTGGCAGTCTACACTATTGAATAATGCAACCAAACCATATTACACTCTTGAATAATGCAACAATTCACAAGCATGTGCAGACAATTAAAGAGTTTATTTTCTCGTCTACAGGCTACACTCATTGCACTTTAGCTTCAAGACAAAAGCTAATAACATGTCTTCATCAAGTAACATTAGCCTTTCAAAATGAATGATTACCCCTCTAATATGAATACGAAAGTACAGTACTACCTTACAACATTACAACAAACCAAGCTTCCTTTTTATCAATATCATGCAAATCATTACATGTGGTAAAAGCTAAATGCTACTGAAAATGTGGGTATAAGTGAATTCAAATCAAATCAAACTGTATTTGTCACATGCGCCGAATAAAACAGGTGTACACCTTACCGTACGATGCTTACTTACAAGCCCTTAAACAACAATGCAGTTCAAGAAATAGAGTTAAGAAAATATTTACTAAATAAACTAAAGTAAAAAATAAAATAAAAAGTAACACAATAAAATAACAATAAAGAGGCTATATACAGGGGGTACCGGTACCGAGTCAATGTGCGGGGGTACAGGTTAGTCGAGGTAATTTGTACATGTAGGTTGGGGTAAAGTGACTGCATAGATAATAAACAGTGAGTAGATGTCAATGCAAATAGTCCGGGTGGCCATTTGATTAATTGTTCAGCAGTCTAATGGCTTGGGTGTAGAAGCTGTTAAGGAGCCTTTTGGTCATAGACTTGGCGCTCCGGTACCGCTTGCCGTGCGGTAGCAGAGAGAACAGTCTATGACTTGGGTGACTGAAACCTTTGACAATTTTTTGGGCCTTCCTCTGACACTGCCTAGTATATAGGTCCTGGATGGCAGGAAGCTTGGCACCATTGATGTACTGGACCATATGCACTACCCTCTGTAGCGCCTTAGGGTTGGATGCAGAGCAGTTGCCATACCAGGCGGTGATGCAACTGGTCAGGATGCTCTCGATGGTGCAGCTGAATAAACTTTTGAGGATCTGGGGACCCATGCCAAATCTTTTCAGTCTCCTGAGGGGGAAAAGGTGTTGTCGTGCCCTCTTCACGACCGTCTTGGTGTGTTTGGACCATGATAGTTTGTTGGTGATGTGGACACCAAGGAGCTTGAAACTCTCGACCCGCTCCTCTACAGCCCCGTCAATGTTAATGGGGGCCTGTTCGGCCCTCCTTTTCCTGTAGTCCACGATCAGCTCCTTTGTCTTGCTCACATTGAGGGAGAGGTTGTTGTCCTGGAACCACACTGCCAGGTCTCTGACCTCCTCCCTATAGGCTGTCTCATCGTTGTCGGTGATCAGGCCTACCACTGTTGTGTAGTCAGTAAACATAATGATGGTATTGGAGTCATGCTTGGCCACACAGTCATGGTTGAATAAGGAGTACAGGAGGGGACTAAGCACGCACCCCTGAGGGGCCCCGGTGTTGAGGATCAGCGTGGCAGATGTGTTGTTGCCTACCCTTACCAATTGGGGCGGCCCGTCATGAATTCCAGGATCCAGTTGCAGAGGGAGGTGTTAGGTCCCAGGGTCCTTAGCTTAGTGATGCGCTTTGTGGGCACTATGGTGTTGAACGTTGAGATGTAGTCAATGAATAGCATTCTCACATAGGTGTTCCTTTTGTCCAGGTGGGAAAGGGCAGTGTGGAGTGCGATTGAGATTGTGTCATCTGTGGATCTGTTATATGCGAATTGGAGTGGGTCTAGGGTTTCCGGGATGATGGTGTTGATGTGAGCCATGACCAGCCTTTCAAAGCACTTCATGGCTATCGACGTGAGTGCTACGGGCGGTAGTCATTTAGGCAGGTTACCTTCGCTTTCTCGGGCACAGGCACTATGGTGGTCTGCTTGAAACATGTAGGTACTACAGACTCTTTCAGGGAGAGGTTGAAAATGTCAGTGAAGACACCTGCCAGTTGGTCCGCGCATGCTCTACGCACACGTCCTGGTAATCCATCTGGCCCCGTGGCCTGTTGAATGTTGACCTGTTTAAAGGTCTTGCTCACATCGGCTACCGAGGGCATGATCACACAGTCGTCCGGAACAGCTGGTGCTCTCATGCATGCTTTAGTGTTGCTTGCCTCGAAGCGATCATAAAAGGCATTTAGCTCGTCTGGTAGGCTCGTGTCACTGGGTAGCTCGTGGCTGGGTTTCCCTTTGTAGTCCGTCATAGTTTGCAAGCCCTGCCACATCCGACTAGCATCAGAGCCGATGTAGCAGGATTCAATCTCATTCCGCTATTGACGCTTTGCCTGTTTGATGGTTCGTCTGAGGGCATAGCGGGATATCTTATAAGAGTCCGGATTAGTGTCCCACTCCTTGAAAGCAGCAGCTCTAGCCTTTAGCCCGGTGCGGATGTTGCCTGTAATCCATGGCTTCTGGTTGGGGTATGTATGTACGGTCACTGTGGGGACGACGTCGTCGATGCACTTATTGTTGAAGCCGGTGACTGAGGTGGTATACTCCTCAATGCCATTGGATGAATCCCGGAAAATATTCCAGTCTGTGCTAGCAAAACAGTCCTGTAGCGTAGCATCCGCATCATCTGACCACTTCCGTATTGAGCGAGTCACTGGTACTTCCTGCTTTAGTTTTTGCTTGTAAGCAGGAATCAGGAGGATATAATTATGGTCAGATTTGCCAAATGGAGGGTGAGGGAGAGCTTTGTATGCGTTTCTGTGTGTGGAGTAAAGGTGGTCTAGAGTTTTTTCCCCTCTGGTTGCACATGTGACATGCTGGTAGAAATTAGGTAAAAAGGATTTACATTTGTCTGCATTAAAGTCCCCGGCCACTAGGAGCGCCGCTTCTGGATGAGTATTTTCTTGTCTGCTTATGGCCTTATACAGCTCATTGAGTTCGGTCTTAGTGCCAGCATGGGTTTGTGTTGGTAAATAGACGGCTACTAAAAATATAGATGAGAACTCTCTTGGTAGATAGTGTGGTCTACAGTTTATCAGGAGTTACTCTACCTCAGGCGAGCAATACCTCGAGACTTCTTTAATATTAGACATTGCGCAACAGCTGTTATCGACAAATAGACCCCCACCCCCGCCCCTCGTCTTACCAGACGTAGCTGCTCTGTCCTTTTCGATGCACGGAAAATCCAGCCAGCTCTATATTATCCGTGTCGTCGTTCAGCCACGACTCGATGAAACATAAGATATTACATTTTGTAATGTCCCGTTGGTAGGATAGTCTTGACCGTAGATCATCCAGTTTGTTTTCCAGTGATTACACGTTGGCCAATAGAACGGATGGTAGTGGAGGTTTACTCACTCGCCTACGAATTCTCACAAGGTACCCCGACCTTCTCCCCCTGTATCTCCATCTTTTCTTCACGCGAGTGACAGGAATTTGGGCCTGGTCTCCGGGAAAGCAGTATATCCTTCGCGTCGGACTCATTAAAGAAAAACTCTTTGTCCAGTTCGAGGTGAGTAATCGCTGTTCTGATGTCCAGACGCTCTTTTCAGTCATAAGAGACGGTAGCAGCAAGTTTATCTACTAAATAAGTTACAAAAAATGCGAAAAAACAAACAAAATAGCACAGTTGGTTAGGAGCCCGTAAAACGGCAGCCATCCCCTCCGGTGCCATTATATCATAACAATTCACTGCGGAGTTGTGATGAGCTGTTTTATACGGAAGCCCATACCCCCCACACAAAAAAAATGCCTCATGATTTATCAACTCGTGCACAATTAGTCTGTGCTTCAGTCTGATCAACTGTAGCCTACTGATAAGAACCACAGCTGAAGGTAGCCTTGAGAAGCCTATGCGTTCTGATCCCACCTGGACATGTTTTTGTGGCCTAAGCTATGTACTGTATTTATAGCCTTCAATAGGCCCATTTATTTGTGTTTGGAGAAAATGTAAATGTGATCAAATTTGGTTTATATTCAAACTTCTGGCGGGTAGCCTACCTAGGTCTTTTTAATCAAAAATTATTAATGGAATTAATCAATCAACACAATAGTTGAGTATCTTTAAAAAATATATATAATAATCTACAGGACTTCATCAACAATGCAACACAAAAATACACACACACACAAAAAAACGCCCACTATACAAAACATCCTTTAAGGTGATCAAAATATGTTTTCCAAATTCTGTAAAATACTCCCGGTTTTTGTTTAACTTTATAATATACCAAATCTAAAGGCATGTAACTAGGTAGTTCAGTCCTCCAGTTTGTTATTGAGGGTGAATATGAGGCATTCCAATTGATGTCTATAAAATGTTTTGCAGAAATTACATCTACATTACAAAACTTTATCTGATAATGATCACCAATATTCCAACAGACATAATCATGGAGATGGAAAGATATAAATTCCTAGACCCAATGAAATAATAGCACACACATTATCCCAAAATGGTGTCCGTTTACCACAGGCCTAGAGCATATGTAATAGGGTTCCTTTGTGGTTTTTGCATCTTCAACGGAGATTTGACATTTCTGGGTGCATTACATGTATTCTGGCAGGAGTGTAGTAAGTCTTATGAATTATCTTACATTTTAGTAGTTGTGAGCATTGTCTGCTCACTTGCGGAGCATGTTAGAGAGGACAGCTCCCTCCTCATTGTGCAGCTAACACGGCATTATGGGTAGATGGATCCTCCTACCACGGTCCGTTGCCGCCTGAGTAAACTGCTCCAGCAAAAGGAGACCACTGCAGAGTTTGCAGAGGAAGTGCGACGACTGGTAACATTGGTGTCCCCAGGGGTTGATCTTGAACTGCAGGACCAGCAGGCGGTGGATGCATTTCTGAAGGGGCTGTGCAGCGTCACAGCTGCTGCGAAGGGACCTTGTTACCACTTGTGGTGAGACTGGACACTACAAGTGTGATTGCTCCAGGACCCCAAGCCCTGAGGTTCCAGGTCCCATGGACCAGGCTGACAGTTCCAGCGGCCACACTGTCAAAGAGAATGGAAAAGCCAACAACTCACCAGTAGTTACTGTAGGTAGGGCTAGCAGTGCAGAGCCTACAAATACCCCTCCATGTTAACCACCTCCAAGTCAAGGGTGTCATCGACATTGGTGCAGAGGCCACCATTATGTCCTATGAGTTACATGAGCAGCTCAAACTGGAAGACCCTCTGGCCACCCCTAAGGTACGCCTCCGCAACGCAGAATCAGGAAAATAAATGGAGGTTGTTAGTCAGGGGCGCAACTTTCACTGGGGAAGGGGGGGACATGACTCCCCCACATTCTAAAATTGAATTTTTGTCCTCCCCAGTTTTATCATTGCACTGTTATACAGAAAAGCAGAATCGGTGTGCTTTAGGACCATGCGAACGCCTCAGAGCAGTCGGGTAGGCTGTTTGGCGGTTTCAGCCGGCTGGATTTAGGATCATGCGGACACCACAGAGCTTGCGGACCGGCTGTGTGAAGGCAAAGCTTCAGAAATCGTGAATGTCATGGATAAATTAGAACTAGTAGATATATGGAGGCTTAAATATCCTGATCTAGTGAGATATACATGGCGGAGACTCAATCAATCGAGTCGTCTTGACTTCTTTCTTATCTCATTCTCGTTGGCACCAAAAGTTTAAAAAGTGTTGATAGGGGACAGAATGCGGTCGGACCATCATATAATTGGCATATACATTACTCTTACTGAATTTCCACGTGGGCGAGGATATTGGAAATTTAATCAAAGCCTATTGGATGATAATTTATTTTTAACTAGGACAAAGGAATTTATAACTGACTTTTTCCGACATAACATAGGTACAGCAAATCCCCTTATTGTATGGGACACCTTTAAATGTGCCTTTACCGCTAAAGGCACATTTAAAGGTGTCCCATACAATGCAATTCAGTACTCATCTTGAAAACAAAAGCAATTTAGGTCAAAAGAGTTTATACTAAAAAAGGAAATAGAAAGTCTAACAGAACAGATAGATGGCAATAAAAACTGTAACATAAAGGCTCAGAATAAATTAGAGGAAAAACAAAAAGAAATGGAGAAACTTATTCAAGAAAGATCAAGTGTAATATATTATAAAAATAAAGCAAACTGGATGGAATATGGGGAAAAATGCACCAAATTCTTTTTTAATCTTCAACATAGGAATGCTACCAAAAATAATTTAATTTAATTGGTTACAATTGACGGAGTATCCCATGATTCACCAAATTATATTTTGAAGGAGGAAACAAGGTACTTTAAGCATATGTTTTCATTTCAGTCGCCTCCATCTCCTCTAACTGAAGCTAATTGTAGAGATTTTTTTCTATTGATAATGTAAAATTAACAGCCAAACAGAAAGACTCATGTGAAGGTGAAATTACAGAGGAGGAACTTCTGGATGCAATTAAAGACTTTAAGTCTGGGAAAACTCCAGGGTTGGATGGCATACCAGTCTAAGTTTACCAAACCTTTTTTGATATACTAAGAGGACCGCTATTAGCATGTTTTAACCACTCCTATGTAAATGGTAGATTATCTGACACTCAAGAAGAAGGTCTGATCTCATTATTACTGAAACAGGATACAAGTGGAAAATATAAAGATCCAGTCCATTTAAAAAATTGGAGGCCCCTTACACTTCAGTGTTGTGATGCAAAAATTCTAGCAAAATGTATAGCGCATAGAATTAAAAAGGTATTGTCGGATATTATTCATTCTAATCAGACAGGTTTTTTACATGGAAGATATATTGGAGATAATATAAGGCAAGTATTGGAAACAATAGAACATTATGGAAAATCTGAGAAACCAGGCCTGCTATTCATAGCAGACTTCGAAAAGGCATTTGATAAAGTACGACTGGGGTTTATATATAAATGCCTGGAGCATTTCAATTTTGGTGAATCTCTTATAAAATGGGTCAAAATCATGTATAGTAACCCTAGGTGTAAAATAGTAAATAATGGCTATTTCTCAGAAAGTTTTAAACTGTCAATAGGAGTGAAACAAGGTTGTCCACTATCGGCATATCTATTTATTGTGGCCATCGAGATGTTAGCTATTAAAATCAGATCCAGCAATAATATCATAGGATTAGAAATCCAGGGCTTAAAATCAAAGGTGTCATTGTACGCTGATGAATCACTCCACAGCCTCATAGAGGATCTAGATACATTTTCTAACCTCTCTGGATTACAACCAAATTATGACAAATGTACTATATTATGTATTGGATCAATAAAAAATACAATTTTTACATTGCCATGTAGTTTACCAATAAAATGGTCTGATGGTGATGTGGATATACTCGGAATACATATCCCAAAGGAAATAAATGATCTCACTTCAATAAATTATAATAGATAATAGACCATGGAAAGGTGGGTGCCTGTCAATTTGTGGAAAAATCACCCTGATTAACTCTTTAGTATTATCCCAGTTTACCTATTTGCTTAAGGTCTTGCCTACGCCTAGTGAACAGTTTTTTAAATTATATGGAAAAAAAATGTTCAATTTTATTTGGAACGCCAAGCCAGACAAAATTAAATGGGCCTATTTATATAATGAATATGAATTCGGAGGACAGAAATTATTAAATATTAAAGCATTAGACCTATCACTAAAAGCTTCAGTCATACAAAAGTTATACTTAAATCCAAACTGGTTCTCTAGCAAATTAGTAAAATTGTCTCACCCAATGTTCAAGAATGGCCTTTTACCCTTTATTCAGATTACAACCACTCACTTTCAGCTATTTGAAAAGGAAATCATCTCCCAGATATCACTATTTCTAAAACAAGCCATAGAAAGTTGGTTGCAATTTCAATTTAATCCTCCAGAAATGACAGAACAAATAATGCAACAAATATTGTGGTTAAACTCAAATATACTAATTGACAAAATGTTTAAAAAAGGTATAATCTTTGTAAATGTAGTGTCTAAACAGTTTATGACTTTGCTGACGTTTGCAAATGGTGTGTTAGAGGAAGTTGACTCAGCTTGCGGAAGCATCTGGAGAGCATTACTATAGGGGCACCCTAAAACAGAGGAAGTCTGTTATGTGGCGTCCTGGGATTGGTCTGTGGGGGAAACCACCCATATCATGTTACAGATTATAAATACCATGGTTGAAACAAAGGACGGGGAGGAACAACATATTAGAGATTGGGTCAGTTGTTCTCCAGATGTCTGCAGGAGTCTGTAAATTGGCACTGAAATCTTCGATGTAATAAACTATTATAATCAAGGACAGTGTCAGTGGATTTCTTGTAATCACAGCATCGTTATCTCGACACTACAGTAAATGATATCATCAGTAGGACTGGTGGAGTTATGTCGCACATGGAGCTAACAAAAACATATGGAAATGTCTGCTCTACCCAAAATTACAACCAAATAATTGCAGCCTTACCGCAAAAATGGAAGAGGAAAGTGGAAGGGGGAGAAAGGAAGGAACTTGTCTGTTGGCCTTGCATTAAAGAACATAATTGGTTAAGGAAAACTGTGATAAATAAAAACGTATACCAGTTTCATTTAAGGACCAAAGGATTGACAGCCATCCCATTTAGATTGCAAAATAGTTGGGAAGAGATTTTTGACTTACCGATCCCATGGCATAGTGTTTATGAACTGATACGCAAAACGACACCGGATTCAAAACTTAGAATCTTTTCATTTATATTATTATATAAAATTCTTGCTACCAATAGAATGTTATTTATATGGGGGATACAATCTTCCCAGCTCTGCAGATTTTGCTGCGAAGAGACTCATTAGATCATTTGTTTTGGTACTGTCCATTTGTAGCTTGTTTTTGGACACAGGTCCAGGAATGGATAAAGGATTGCAATATTTACCTGGAGCTAACCCTGCAGATAGCACTACTGGGTGATCTGAAAAGTCATAGTCAGTCGATCAATAACATAATAATACTATTAGCAAAAATGTTTATTTTCAATTCACAATCTGTAGAAACAATGAGAATAGAAAGGTTCAGAACTTTTGTAAGACATCACAGTACAGTTGAAATATATATGGCAAATAGAAATCCTATATGGATGGTGTTAAAAGATAGATGGGAGGTGTTGAATGGAATTGAAGGATGGGACTAATAACAACTAACAACAAACAATAACAAGATAACTAATAATATAGGCATACTGTGTCCATAATAAGTGTATGGGTTGTAGGTTGTGAGCTTTTGTGAATCAGCAAAGTTAAAAAGATATGGCATATAGAAGCAAACCGGATGGACATCATGAAACTGATCGGAGAGGTTGAGAGTAGAAGAAGTTCAGGAGAAAGAACAAACAAAATGTAAATACTGTAAAATTGACTGTGTCCATAAAATGTAGATAGTGGGTATGGGCTGGAAGTAGAGGCCTAGGCGTTGTTGTTCACTAGTTTACTTCAAGTGGGGAAAGGGTGGCGGGGTTGGAAAGTAATAAAGGGGAATATATATATTTTTTAAAGGATATGTATGTGTATGTATGTATGTATGTATGTATGTATGTATGTATGTATGTATGTATGTATGTATGTATGTATGTATGTATGTATGTATGTATGTATGTATGTATGTATGTATGTATGTATGTATGTATGTATGTGTATGTGTATGTGTATGTATATATATATATATATATATATATATATATATATATATATATATATATATATATATATACAGTGGGGAAAAAAAAGTATTTAGTCAGCCACCAATTGTGCAAGTTCTCCCACTTAAAAAGATGAGAGAGGCCTGTAATTTTCATCATAGGTACACGTCAACTATGACAGACTAAATGAGAAAAAAAATCCAGAAAATCACATTGTAGGATTTTTTATGAATTTATTTGCAAATTATGGTGGAAAATAAGTATTTGGTCAATAACAAAAGTTTCTCAATACTTTGTTATATACCCTTTGTTGGCAATGACACAGGTCAAACGTTTTCTGTAAGTCTTCACAAGGTTTTCACACACTGTTGCTGGTATTTTGGCCCATTCCTCCATGCTGATCTCCTCTAGAGCAGTGATGTTTTGGGGCTGTCGCTGGGCAACACGGACTTTCAACTCCCTCCAAAGATTTTCTATGGGGTTGAGATCTGGAGACTGGCTAGGCCACTCCAGGACCTTGAAATGCTTCTTACGAAGCCACTCCTTCGTTGCCCGGGCGGTGTGTTTGGGATCATTGTCATGCTGAAAGACCCAGCCACGTTTCATCTTCAATGCCCTTGCTGATGGAAGGAGGTTTTCACTCAAAATCTCACGATACATGGCCCCATTCATTCTTTCCTTTACACGGATCAGTCGTCCTGGTCCCTTTGCAGAAAAACAGCCCCAAAGCATGATGTTTCCACCCCCATGCTTCACAGTAGGTATGGTGTTCTTTGGATGCAACTCAGCATTCTTTGTCCTCCAAACATGACGAGTTGAGTTTTTACCAAAAAGTTATATTTTGGTTTCATCTGACCATATGACATTCTCCCAATCCTCTTCAGGATCATCCAAATGCACTCTAGCAAACTTCAGATGGGCCTGGACATGTACTGGCTTAAGCAGGGGGACACGTCTGGCACTGCAGGATTTGAGTCCCTGGCGGCGTAGTGTGTTACTGATGGTAGGCTTTGTTACTTTGGTCCCAGCTCTCTGCAGGTCATTCACTAGGTCCCCCCGTGTGGTTCTGGGATTTTTGCTCACTGTTCTTGTGATCATTTTGACCCCACGGGGTGAGATCTTGCGTGGAGCCCCAGATCGAGGGAGATTATCAGTGGTCTTGTAAGTCTTCCATTTCCTAATAATTGCTCCCACAGTTGATTTCTTCAAACCAAGCTGCTTACCTATTGCAGATTCAGTCTTCCCAGCCTGGTGCAGGTCTACAATTTTGTTTCTGGTGTCCTTTGACAGCTCTTTGGTCTTGGCCATAGTGGAATTTGGAGTGTGACTGTTTGAGGTTGTGGACAGGTATATTTTATACTGATAACAAGTTCAAATAGGTGCCATTAATACAGGTAACGAGTGGAGGACAGAGTATCCTCTTAAAGAAGAAGTTACAGGTCAGTGAGAGCCAGAAATCTTGCTTGTTTGTAGGTGACCAAATACTTATTTTCCACCATAATTTGCAAATAAATTCATAAAAAATCCTACAATGTGATTTTCTGGATTTTCTTTTCTCAATTTGTCTGTCATAGTTGACGTGTACCTATGATGAAAATTACAGGCCTCTCTCATCTTTTTAAGTGGGAGAACTTGCACAATTGGTGGCTGACTAAATACTTTTTTCCCCCACTGTACATTGATGGAAGTTACAATCTATCTGCAATATTAAGCTGATCTACCCCCCCCCCCCAAAAAAAAAAGCTTCAGACCAGCACGGTGCTGCTGTCTGCAGCTGCTGTCTCTCTGTGTTGCGCTTTTTCTCAGAGTTGTAAAAGCAAGCAGAGCAGAAACTGGCTACTCTTTATTTGACTGATGTAGCTGGCAATGTAACTGCTGTTTGAATTAACTGAAAAAAAGTATTTATTCCCAGTGCTGAGTTAGTAGTGCAACTCAACTGAAGTTCTGTCTGCAGAGAATTAACTAGCTAGCTAACTAGTACCTACCACAGCCAGTACAGCTCTAGCCTCTATCCAACTGTCAGATAGCAGTATCTAACAGCTGTTGTGTGTAAATAAATGTTTTGTAGCCTTTTTGTCCCGTTTCAACAGAAGTAAATTAACTTGGCTAGTTTTCGCTAGTTGATGTACCATTAGAGCTAGCCGAAAGTTGGCTAACCTTAGCTAGCTAGCTCTCTCTCCCGCCATTTCGTGGGTATTCAATGTTTCATAACTTAATTGTGTGCATTGTTTGCTGTGTCTATCAATTCCCCATTATGTACAATTCCCATAATGTATCATTTGCAATGATTGTTTGGTTTTCATTTATATTATTATTACAGTCATTTACCGTTCGTTCCCATTGTCGAAGTGGACATGTGTCTTGCAGAACTCACAACCTATGCTACACTTGTGAGAAATAAGTTTTTGTTAATATCATTACATTTACGAGTTTTGTCAATTTATTCACTGTCTTTTGTTTGAAACGGTTCTGTCAATGTTGAGTAAGGACGCGCACCTGATTACGCATATAGAAGTAGGACTAGTCTACCTAGCCTGCACGCAAATGTAGGCCTATAAATGTGCCCATTTGGGGATGTCTGATAGTATTTCTGATTGTCTTAACTCACCACCACTAATGAGCTGTGGAGCTTCTTTAAATAATTGTTCTTCACCTCAAACAGCAAGTAAACAAAGTCTGTTTTTAGAATCAACTGAGAAGGATAATAGTATATATATATATATATTTTTTTTTTAAACAATATTTCCAGCTCTCTCCCTTTCGATAACCACTCGGCATGAAAGGGAAAAATGCCTCCCCAGATTGCATGGTATCAGTACAACCAGGTATTTAATATGTGTCTTTGTCCATTTTCACACAAATTTACTTTCTAAGCTTGAGAAGTCATGATTAGAAATTGGCATTATTTCAGTTTTCTCCCAATTCACTTTGAATCCTGAAATGTGTGTAGAACAGTAGTAAAATAAATGACAGAGAATGTTCTGGTTCTGATAAATAAAGTAACATGTCATCTGCATACAATGATATTGTCACGATCGTTGAACGGAATGGACCAAGGCGCAGCGTGATGAGCGAACATACTTTATTATCAAAAGTGATAACACGAACAAAACAATAAACGATAACGTGACGTCCTAGGTTAAACACAACCAACACGGAACAAACCCAAAAGGAACAAGATCCCACAACTACTGTGGGAAAACAGCCTGTTTAAATGTGGTTCCCAATCAGAGACAACCAGCAACAGCTGACACTCGTTGCCTCTGATTGAGAACCACTCTGGCCAACATAGAAACAGAACAACTAGAATATAAACATAGAACACAAACACATAGAATATACACACCCTGGCTCAACATATAGAGTCCCCAGAGCCAGGGTGTGACAGATATCACATGTTGATTTCAACCAATCTCTATGCCCCGGATTGAGCCATGAGTTCTAGGGGTTCTGTGACTAATGAAAATAAATAACTGGACAGAGGGCATCCCTGTCTTGTCCCTCTTGATAATATAAATTATTCAGAGATCTGTCCATTTGTTCGTATAGATGCTTTGGGGGATGTGTACAATAGCTCAATCCTGGAAATAAATACCAGACCAAAACCAAACTTTTTTAAGACAGCGACCAAATATGCCCATTCCACCCTATCGAATGCTTTTTCAACATATTGATAGTGCCACTTTTGGAGTGTTCAAGTCAACCACACATGTCCTACTTTAAGTAAAATACGTTATGGAGGAGAATGTTTTTTATATATATAATAATATAAATAATATACTGTATATTGCCCAACTAGGACTAAGTACGCATTTCTCTGTTAGTCTACACCTGCTGTTTACGAAGCAGATTACCATTTTAAAATTTGATTTGATTTGAAATTAGACACTTAAAAAAATTATACATTTTTTAATTATTTTACTTGAGTCAGTATGTGTAATCTCTGACAGTAGAGGGGTCTGGGTCGCTGCATGTTCAGCTCCCATACCCATTCCTAACCACTGTGGAGTGAGTGTCAGTAGTATATGTCCATGCTATAGTGCATTCGGAAAGTATTCAGACCCCTTGACTTTTTCCACATTTTGTTACGTTACAACCTTATTCTAAAATGGATTAAAATAATTGTTAGAAATGTTTGCAAATGTATTAAAAATAAAAAACTGAAATAGCTTATTTACAAAAGTATTCAGACCCTTTGCTATGAGACTCAAAATTTAGCTTGGGTGCATCCTGTTTCTATTGATCATCCTTGAGATGTTTCTACAACTTGATTGGAGTCCAACTGTGGTAAATTCAATTGATTGGACATGATTTGGAAAGGCACACACCTGTCTATATAAGGTCCCACAGTTGACAGTGCATGTCAGAGCAAAAACCAGGCCATGAGGTCGAAGGAATTGTCCGCAGAGCTCCAAGACAGGATTGTGTAGAGGTCTGGGGAAGGGTACCAAAAAGAAGGGCCTTGGTCAGGGAGGTGACCAAGAACCCGATGGTCACTCTGACAGAGCTCCAGAGTTCCTCTGTGGAAATGGGAGAACCTTCCAGAAGGACAAGCATCTCTGCAGCACTCCATCAATCAGGCCTTTATGGTAGAGTGGTCAGATGGAAGCAACTCCTCAGTAAAAGGCACATGACAACCCACTTGGAGTTTGCCAAAAGGCACCTAAAGCACACAGACCATGAGAAACAACATACTCTGGTTTGATGAAACCAAACCTGAACTCTTTAGCCTGAATGCCAAGCGTCATATCTGGAGGAAATATGGCACCATCCCTACAGTGAAGCATGGTGGTGGCAGCATCATGCTGTGGGGATGTTTTTCAGCGGCAGGGACTGGGGGCTAGTCAGGATCGAGGGAAAGATTAGCGGAGCAAAGTACAGAGAGATTCTTAATGAAAACCTGCTCCAGAGCGCTTTCAAGACCTACCTTCAAACTCAGTGCCTCTTTGCTTGACATCATGGGAAAATCAAAAGAAATCAGCCAAGACTTCAGAAAATAAATTGTAGACCTCCACAAGTCTGGTTCATTCTTGGGAGAAATTTCCAAACACCTGAAGGTATTACGTTCATCTGTACAAACAATAGTACGCAAGTATAAACACCATGGGACCACGCAGCCGTCATACCGCTCAGGAAGGAGACGCATTCTGTTTCCTAGAGATTAACATACTTTGGTGTGAAAAGTACAAATCAATCCCAGAACAACAGCAAAGGACCTTGTGAAGATGCTGGAGGAAACAGGTACAAAAGTATCTATATCCACAGTAAAACGAGTCCTATTTCGACATAACCTGAAAGGCCGCTCAGCAAGGAAGAAGCCACTGCTCCAAAACCGCCATAAAAAAGCCAGACTACGGTTTGCAACTGCACATGGGGACAAAGATCATACTTTTTGGAGAAATGTCTTCTGGTCTGATTAAACAAAAATAGAACTGTTTAGCCATAATGGCCATCGTTATGTTTGGAGGAAAAGTGGGGTGCCTTGCAAGCCGAAGAACACCATCCCAACCGTGAAGCACGGGAGTGGCAGCATCATGCTGTGGGGGTGCTTTGCTGCAGGAGGGACTGGTGCACTTCACAAAATAGATGGCATCATGAGGAAGGAAAATTATGTGGATATATTGAAGCAATATCTCAAAACATCAGTCAGGAAGTTAAGGCTTGGTCGCAAATGGGCCTTCCAAATGGACAATGACTCCAAGTATACTTCCAAAGTTGTGGCAAAATGGCTTAAGGACAACAAAGTCAAGGTATTGGAGTGGCCATCACAAAGCCCTGACCTCAATCCTATAGGAAATTTGTGGGCAGAACTGAAAAAGCGTGTGCGAGCAAGGAGGCCTACAAACCTGACTCAGTTACACCAGCTCTGTCAGGATGAATGGGCCAAAATTCACCCAACTTATTGTGGGAAGCTTGTGGAAGGCTACCCGAAACATTTGACCCAAGTTAAACAATTTAAAGGCAATGCTACCATATACTAATTGAGTGTATGTAAACTTCTGACCCACTGGGAATGTGATTAAATAAATAAAAGTTGAAATAAATAATTATCTCTACTATTATTCTGACATTTCACATTCTTAAAATAAAGTGATTATCCTAACTGACCTAAGACAGGGAATTTTTACTAGGATCAAATGTCAGGAATTATGAAAAACTGAGTTTAAATGTATTTGGCTAAGGTGTATGTAAGCTTCCGACTTCAACTGTATTTACAATGTAACTTATTTGAATGCTTCCCTTTGTTATTTATTAAAATACTGTGTCTCTTTTGTCACCATTGCACTACTATGTGAGAAGCCTGCAAGTACATGACAATAACATTTGATTTGAGTGGATTTGATTTGTCAAGGTGACCAGGACTGGCCCTTGTTATCTGATATATTACGCACATAATAATTTACAGTACTTTTCCACAAACCCTTTTCAAATGGACATTGTATCCAATGTATCTTAAATTATAAATATAAGTAAATATATAAAAAATATATGTGGTGTCATGCCGCTGGCAAGGCTGGCGCTTGACAAATTGGCCTATTCGCGGGTGCCCGTGAATGTGAGGCGATGGGCAAAAAAGCTATCGCATGGCGGTCGACCACTCTGGAGGGTCTTTGTCTGTGTAAAGGGTTTTCATGTTTTCATCCTCCCAAGGGCCAGGAGTTTTTCCAGGAGTTTTTTTCTTTAACCATATGATCTGATTAGAAAAATAATCTGGCCCCATCATACATAGCCTATATATTATTTTTACAGCTGATTTATTACTATGTCATGAACTACAACTAGGGTCCGGAGTTGGTTAGGTTAGCTTACTACCAGATCTGGAAAAACTCTGCGCACTAGGAAAACACTGTGGCGCAGCGGTCTAAGGCACTGCATCTCAGTGCTTGAGGCGTCACTACAGACCCCCTGGTTCGATTCTAGGCTGTATCACAACCGGCCGTGATTGGGAGTCCCATAGGGTGGCGCACAATTGGCCCAGCGTCGTCCAGGTTTGGCGTTCATTGTAAATAAGAATTTGTTCTTAACTGACTTGCCTTGTGAAATAAAAAAACAATTCCCCCACCTCTGAAGTCGACGCACAATGTTTCAAATGAAAAAACATATAATATTTGTATTTTAATTTTTTGGGGTGGTAGGGATGTGCTTCCATAGTTTTACGTGGCTCAGTGCAGCCAGCAGCTACTGCGACAATTTCTAAATGTAACAGGTGTAACCGGTGTGAAATGGCTAGCTAGTTAGCGGTGCGCACTAGTAGCGTTTCAATCGGTAACGTCACTCGCTCTGAGACCTTGAAATAGTTGTTACCGTTTCTCTGCACGGGCCGCGGATTTTGTGGAGCGACGAGTAACCGTGCTTCGAGGGTGACTGTTGTCGATGTGTGCAGAAGGTCCCTGGTTCAAGCCTAGATAGGAGCGAGGAGGGGCGGAAGCAGCACTTGTCACGCAGGCTGTTTCTGTAACTTCAGGTAAAACTCAATAAAACAAGTCTCAAATATCAGGAAAATGTCTATACATTTAAGCTGTTTCAAAAACATTGCTCTGCTATTTACCATTTACCAGTGCTTGACTTGGACAGAAATAGGTACCCGGTAGCCTATTCATTTTAGGTGCCGGTAGGCTATTGTTTATATGTGCAGGAGCTCCACAATACTTTTGAGCTAATAGTCTATGAGTAACAGGAGTTCAGTAGAAAATGTGAGGTGCCGGTAGGCTCCTCATCTCTGAGTCAGCTCCGGCCCAAATCAAGAACTGCCATTTACGTATAGCCTACTGTAGAAAGGAGTGTTGGCTCAACGAGACAATTCTGTTTACACTGCCGGGGGCAACTGTCGGGTGAGTGTCGTGCGCTACTCGTGATGTAGCAAGTATGCAAGTTTACATTTGAGTAATATGTGTAACCGACGGTAGGCTATTTTTACGAAAAGTGTATCAAGGTTGAAGAGGCTCTATGTCTTTCTGCCTCTCACTGCTTCGCATATCAGCCAACCAGACCGAATATTGATGATGATGATGATGATGATGATGTAGGTTAAATCAAGTGTTAATCAAAGTTTTTTTTTTTTTTTGTCATTTAGCATTTAGCAACGTTCTGCTGCTGTGGCAGTACTGTTGATACTTAAACTAGCTAGCTACACACACTCGACCGGTGAGCGCATCTCTCAAGCAACACCGGGCGTGCGCAATCTCCATTCAAGGCAGACTGGGAAAAAAGGGGCAACCGGTCTCCCTACAGGTCAGATCAACAGTCGCAACCAACAGACGGTTGGCAAAACATTTATACAAAAACTATTATTTCGGGGGAAATTATACCACCACCCAAAAGGCCACTTTGGAGACTGGAAGGGCAAAGGGGCATGAGCTCTGAACAGGTAAAGACCTGGACGTGCCTGCCCTACCCCTACCCTCTTCATAATATCATAAAATCATATTTTGTGTGGACCCCAGGAAGAGTAGCTGCTTTATGTTTTGTGTGGACCCCAGGAAGAGTAGCTGCTTTATGTTTTGTGTGGACCCCAGGAAGAGTAGCTGCTTTATGTTTTGTGTGGACCCCAGGAAGAGTAGCTGCTTTATGTTTTGTGTGGACCCCAGGAAGAGTAGCTGCTTTATGTTTTGTGTGGACCCCAGGAAGAGTAGCTGCTTTATGTTTTGTGTGGACCCCAGGAAGAGTAGCTGCTTTATGTTTTGTGTGGACCCCAGGAAGAGTAGCTGCTTTATGTTTTGTGTGGACCCCAGGAAGAATAGCTGCTTTATGTTTTGTGTGGACCCCAGGAAGAGTAGCTGCTTTATGTTTTGTGTGGACCCCAGGAAGAGTAGCTGCTTTATGTTTTGTGTGGACCCCAGGAAGAGTAGCTGCTTTAGCAACAGCTAGTGGGGATCCTAATAAAACACACACACACAAAACAGAAAAGAGTGAATGTCTTCCATTTTAATAGTCCATTCTCTGTCCAGTCATTGTCCTTGGTTTGTGATCAGAATGAAAAGCCGACAGCAATTAGCCAGGCGTTTGAGACCTTGCTGAGGGGTTTTATGGTAATCAGTATAGTAGCAGTGGCCACTGCTAATTGCATTGTTTTAAATCACTGTGGTGAGAGGGACTCATTATGTTTTCAATGATATGGGGCGGCGCACAATTGGCCCAGCTTCGTCCAGGGTAGGGGAGGGAATGGCCGGCAGGGATGTAGCTCAGTTGGTAGAGCATGGCGGTTGTGGGTTCGATTCCCACGGGGGGCCCAGTATGAAAAATAAAAAAAATAATGTATGCACTCACTAACTGTAAGTCGCTCTGGATAAGAGCGTCTGCTAAATGACTAAAATGTAAATGTAATATTTCACATAAAATGACTCAACAAATGAATGTATTTGTAGAAGTTACAACAAGCAAGAATTGAATAACAACATATTTAATTTGAAGCAGACATTCTTGTTTGTGTGCTGTTGTATTACTGTAAGTGTTTTTATAGTGCACAGCACACCTGTTTTCTAAGACCGGTTCTTCGCAAGCAATGAAAACAAAATGTCAGTTTTTGGGGCCATTTAATTGCAGTGCCCAACCTGATACTTGGGCCCCTCCCTTTTACACCTCTGTGCTTTGGGAGGATAATACTGGGAGACATAGATGTTGACACATTTTCCAAAATAATGGACACATTTATAAATTTGAGACAAAAATAAACAAGCAAGGAAACAAGAAAGATTTGTAGCTACCCTTTTAATACTGTATAGCTCAAAAAAATGCACACTATGGGGAAAAAAAAGGACATCCTAAAACAACTCAGCAGGTCATATGAAGTTTGAGGCCCAACCTCAATTGACCCAAAGAATATAGCTATACAGTAAGTCTATACTCGGTAAGAGCATTGACATCACTGATTACCCCTTGTCATTATGTTCTTAATACGTTTCTATAGAGCCTTCACAATGATGTGTGTGTTCTCACCTGCCACCAGGCACCAACCGACACACACCGGCACACACCCAACACGATCACACAATCAGATAGCCCACCACACCAGCACACACCCTGACCCAACATAAAAAGGTAGATAGCCCACTTATCTCACTGCCTTTCTTCACTGTTATTTGTTTTTGTAATATTATATTGCTTAATTCCTGACAGCAAGGTCTTTGTATTGAGCCCCTACCACGACCCTAGGCAACCCCAACCCCAGCCCCAGTCCCAGTCCCAGTTCTAGAGACCCAGTCCCAGCTACTATTTAAGTTCCAGCCCCAGTCCAACCATACTCCCAGTTCTATTCCCAGCCAAAGTACCAGACCACACCACCTGGGTTTCAGCACCAGCCCTAGCCCCAGCTATTGTTTCAAATCCAAGCCACAGTCCTGGCCATAGCACCAACCCATATCCCAAACCCAAACCCAGTTGTAGTCCCAGGCCCAGCCACAATACCATTACTGTGTGAGCAGGTTGATTTGTAGGCTTGGCCTGTGTGTGCGTCACTCCCCTCCCCTCCACACAGCACAGGTGGACGTGTGGGGAACACTGCCAAATAGTTGGGTTTGGAGGGAGGGAGGGGTGTTGGTTGGTTGGTGGGTGGGTGTACACATTTGAACTGTGCGGTGGTAATGTTCATTTTCTCCACACTTCCTAAATCAGTGACACACCTTCAGAGCAAAGTGGAGCTCTTCTGTCTCTGTCTATCTCTCTTTCTCTCTCTCACTTTCGCATGCCTGCCACAGAGGCTGGGACTGAGAGTAGCGTGAGAAGAAGAAACTGAAATCCAAAACGCCCGTCTGTGCTAAAAGGTCAGTAACATCTTTCGTTCTCAGAAACTCATTAGTAAAGATGTCAGTTGGAGCGAGTAGAGTTCAGTATTCACATATGATACACCCACAGGGTTTGTTATACATTATAGGGTCTGCATGTACCCCACACCTACTGACTAAACTGTGGCTGGCCTCATTTCAGCAAGTCTCTCTTTTACTAGAAATTCAAACTGCATTGAGGAAGCAGTTCAGTTGATGATGACTTGTTGAATAGATTGCAAGGCAATCACTCTGTTGTGTGTTGGTTATTGACAGAAGCATGTAATGTCTTAGTAATTACACCATCAAATCATGCACATTAATGCGTTTGTGGTAATATGATGACTTGGCATGACAATGACATTTCCTTATTGTCTTGAGACTTCCTCAAGAGCATCTTCAACGGAATACTGGAATGGGTTTGAAAAAAGGTAAGGTAATAAGACAGTGGCAGAATACCACTTTCAAACGGTTATATCAGAAAATTCTACAACAAAATTGTAGTAGCATTCACAGATTTTACATAACAGAAAAGTAAATTTTTATCAACCACCTGCTACAATATTAATCCCTCATAATCGTGTATAAATGTAATTATGCCCAGAAATGGCGAGAATCCAGCGGGCCGACTCTCAATGGCTGTATCAGGTGTGTAGGTCGGCAGATGACTGACAGATTCAATTATTCATCTAGCATTCATATTCCTCCCCATCATATTGCATAGACATCTGTTGTAGATGCATGCTAGTCTGAGATTTCCTTTCAAATCATAAGTGGGAATGGGTTTTGATCAGGGCTCAGTACCCTAATTCTCTATGTACCATCTCTTCATGTTAGTCATTAGTCAACGATCGATATCTGATGACGATTACACCAGCAGACCCTCCCTGCAGAGAAAGGTGTGTGTGTGTGTGTGTCAACACTCGAAAGGGGTTACTTGGGGATAGCCAAGCTGTGGCACCCTACAGCACCACACCTCTTATCTATTGAATAAAACCACCAGGGCTCTTTCTTTCTTTCAGTCACTGGGACAACAATGTTTATCATAGTTGAACTTGATCCCAGAGGTTCTTTTGTTACATCATACCGGATACTTTTACATCGGTGTGTTAACAAACATCCCAGGAGCAGCCAGCCTCCCTGCCTGTGTGTGTGCACAGCTCTAGTGGGGTGTGGGAATGCAACAGGCAGTACAATGCTCAGACATGTACATCTACATTAGAGTACAAACATCCCACATGGCAACTACCCTGCTATGCTATGCCCCTTTCTACTCTCCCCATGCCTTTGACTCAAAACCACAATTCTAGACGGTAATTTAACAATGACAGTTCAAGCTACACAATAATCCATTCATACAATAGTGAGGTGAAATAGTGCCAGATTTAGTTCAATTATCATCCCTAGTCCCATAGTGGACAGCTAATTATCATCCATAGTCCCATAGTAGACAGCTAATTATCATCCATAGTCCCATAGTAGACAGCTAATTATCATCCATAGTCCCATAGTAGACAGCTAATTATCATAGTCCCATAGTGGACAGCTAATTATCATCCATAGTCCCATAGTAGACAGCTAATTATCATAGTCCCATAGTGGACAGCTAATTATCATCCATAGTCCCATAGTAGACAGCTAATTATCATCCATAGTCCCATAGTGGACAGCTAATTATCATCCATAGTCCCATAGTAGACAGTTAATTATCATCCATAGTCCCATAGTGGACAGCTAATTATCATCCCTAGTCCCATAGTGGACAGCTAATTATCATCCATAGTCCCATAGTAGACAGCTAATTATCATCCATAGTCCCATAGTGGACAGCTAATTATCATCCATAGTCCCATAGTAGACAGCTAATTATCATAGTCCCATAGTAGACAGCTAATTATCATCCATAGTCCCATAGTGGACAGCTAATTATCATCCATAGTCCCATAGTAGACAGCTAATTATCATAGTCCCATAGTAGACAGCTAATTATCATAGTCCCATAGTGGACAGCTAATTATCATCCATAGTCCCATAGTAGACAGCTAATATCATCCATCCTAGTAAGAAGTAATTCAACCCATAGTAGACAGCTATTATCCCATAGTCTCCCATAGTGAAGCTAATTATCATCATTCCCATATAGACAGCTAATTATCATAGTCCCATAGTGACAGCTAATTATCATAGTCCCATAGTAGACAGTCATTATCTATCCCATATAGACAGTAATATCCCATAGTCCCTATGGACAGCTAATTATCATCCATAGTCCCATAGTGACAGCTAATTATCATCCATAGTCCCATAGTAGACAGCTAATTATCAATCCATAGTCCCAGTAGTGGACAGCTAATTATCATCCATAGTCCCATAGTAGACAGCTAATATCATAGTCCCATAGTGGACAGCTAATTATCATCCATAGTCCCATAGTAGACAGCTAATTAATCCAATCCATAAGTCCCATAGTAGACAGCTAATTATCATCCATAGTCCCATAGTGGACAGCTAATTATCATCCATAGTCCCATAGTAGACAGCTAATTATCATAGTCCCATAGTGGACAGCTAATTATCATCCATAGTCCCATAGTGGACAGCTAATTATCATCCATAGTCCCATAGTGGACAGCTAATTAATCATAGTCCCATAGTGGACAGCTAATTATCATCCCTAGTCCCATAGTGGACAGCTAATTATCATCCATAGTCCCCATAGTAGACAGCTAATTATCATCCATAGTCCATAGTGGACAGCTAATTATCATCCATAGTCCCATAGTAGACAGCTAATTATCATAGTCCCATAGTGGATAGGTAATTATCATCCATAGTCCCATAGTGGACAGCTAATTATCATAGTTCCATAGTAGACAGCTAATTATCATAGTCCCATAGTAGACAGCTAATTATCATCCATAGTCCCATAGTGGACAGCTAATTATCATCCCTAGTCCCATAGTGGACAGCTAATTATATCCATAGTCCCATAGTAGACAGCTATTATCATTAGTCCATGAAGCTTACATAGTCCCATAGTGGACAGCTAATTATCATCCATAGTCCCATAGTAGACAGCTAATTATCACCCCTAGTCCCATAGTGGACAGCTAATTATCATCCATAGTCCCATAGTAGACAGCTAATTATCATCCATAGTCCCATAGTGGACAGCTAATTATCATAGTCCCATAGTAGACAGCTAATTATCATAGTCCCATAGTAGACAGCTAATTATCATCCATAGTCCCATAGTAGACAGCTAATTATCATCCATAGTCCCATAGTAGACAGCTAATTATCATAGTCCCATAGTAGACAGCTAATTATCATAGTCCCATAGTAGACAGCTAATTATCATAGTCCCATAGTGGACAGCTAATTATCATAGTCCCATAGTGACGCTAATTTTAGTCCCATAGTGGAAGCTAATTATCATAGTCCCATATAGACATAATTATATGTCCATATAGACAGCAAATTTTCACCAAGTCCCATAGGGACAGTAATTTATCATAGCCCCAAGTGGCAGCAAATTTCATCCATGGGCCCTAGTGGAAAGCTAATATCTAGTCCCATAGGGGAAAGCTAATTTACATCTATGTCCCATAGTAGAAGCTTTTTACTAGTCCATAGTGACAGTAATATATAGTCCATAGTAGACAGCTAATATACCCTGCCCATGAGAAGCTAATATTCATAGCCCCTAGAGACAGCAATTTATGCCCATAGGGAAGCTAATTATCATAGCCCCATAGAGAAGCTAAATTCCCGTCCCAAGTAGACAGTTTAATTACTCCATAGCCCCATAGAGAAGCAAATTTCATAGCCCCATAGTAGACGAATTATATCCTGCCCCCATGTAGAAGCTTTTATCTAGTCCCATAGGGGAAAGTAATTATATCAATGCCATAGGGAAGCTAATTAACCATGTCCCTAGGCAGAAAATTATCATCCATAGTCCCATAGAGAAGAAATTACATCCATAGCCCCATAGTGTTAAACCCCTTTTGACCCCCTGTGGCCCTGTTACGAACATGAAGGAAAAAAGCCCCGGGGTTTTTTGTTTTGGGGGTATGAGGGGCCCGCCCATCTCAAGGGGGGGAGGGGGGGCGTGTGTGAGGCCCCCTCCTCCCCCTCATCCTGTGTGGGGGTTGTGTTGGGTGTGGAATCCCTTCACGAGCAGGCAGCTGAATAGAGGGGGGGAGGGGGGCTTTGAAGGGGGGTTTTTGTCGGGGGGGGGAGGCCTTTTTACTCTGCCAAAAAGCAATTTTGGGGGATTTTGTGTATTTTGGGGTTAATAAAGAACAAAACCCCGGGTTCTCAAATGTAAAAAGAAAAAACCCCCAAACCATTCCCCCCGGGCCCCCCGGGCGGGGGGGGGGGCCCCGGGGGGAAAAGGGGGGAGGGGGGGAAACGGCGGGAAAAAACACCCCCCCCCCCCAAAACAACACAAAAAAAAAACAAAAAAAAAAACAAAAACAAAAAAAAAACAAACAACCCCCCCCAAAAAAAAAAGGGGGAATCTCTCTCTCTCCCCTTTTTCCCCCTTCCTCTTCTCCTCTTTCTCTCTCCCCCTTCTCTCTTCCTCTCTTCCCCCCAATTAAATTCAAAGGGCTTTATTGGCGGGGAAAAATGTTTCTTTGCCAAAGAAGTGAAATAAAAAAAAAATTAACAAACCAAAAAAAAGGGTTTTTGGGGGAAAAAAAAAAGGGAAAAAAAAAGGGAAGGGGGGCCCCTTTCCGGGGGAAAAAAAACCCCGGGCCCCCCGGGGGGGGGGGGGGGAAAAAACCCAAAAACCCCGGGGGAAAAAGGGAGAGGGGGAAAGGGAGGGGAAAGGGAGGCGGGGGGGAAGGGGGAAAAAGGGAGAGAGCAAAGGGGAAAGGGGGAAGAGAGAGGGAAAGGGGGCCCCCCCCAAAAAGGGGGAAACCCGGGGCCCTTTAAAAAATTTTTGGCCCTTGACCCCCCCCCCCAAAAAAAAACCCCCCCCCCAGCGGGGCGGGAAGGGAAAGCGGGAAAGGAAAAAAGGGGGAGAAGAGAGGAGAGGGGGAGAGGGGAGGGGGAGAGGAAAAGGGAGGAGCAGGGGAAGGGGGCTCTTCTCTTCTCTCTCTTCTTTCCTCCTCTCTCTTCCCCTTTTCTCCCCCTCTCTCCTCTCCCCACACACCCTTTTATGATAATTTTAACGAATTTGAATATAAAAACCTCAAATAAAATGGTCAGTATTTGTCTGAAACAAAGCGTTCGTATTGACACGAGGTGATAAGTCCTTGGAAGAGAATCACTATGTTAGTTTTGTAGGAGTTTTCCGTTGGGCATGCAGCTCATAAAATAGTCCCGGGGAACCACTGGAACCCCCGAGCAGAGCTCATTTCCACCTGCCTTCCTAGCCCTTAAAAGTCACGACTTCAGACGATCAGTTTAAATTAATCAAAGAAAACAACAAGGGCAAAACAGCGGGCACCTTCAAAGATTGGGGGAAGAAAGGGGGGGGCTACCCACCGGGGGCGGGGAAAGGGGGGGAGGGGATAAAAAAAGAAATTTCTGTTAGTCTTATTCTCATTTCGAACCACCACCATCCAGACACACAGCAGCTGGGGGGTTGGGAGAAAAGTAGTTCTAAAAATTTCCCATAGGGGACGGGGAAAACCCCGAAAGGAAAAGGTGAAAATCTTTAAAAAAACCGGGAAAAGGTAGCCATGAAGGATGGCCCAAATTTTAAGATAGAAACCAAAGCAATCTAGGGCCAACAGCTGTTTTGGGGGGGCATGTTAGAGTTGTGGGTGGGGGAGTTAATTTCAGGTTTAACATGGAACTGTTTCTACCATGCGGGCCCGTATGAAATGTGAACTTGTGTGTTATCTGCGGGTTTCAGGGAAGGGGGTTTTTTGGGTGGGTGGGGGGGGGGTACAAGACTGTCTGCCCGGGGCCCTAAAGGCGGGGAGGGGGGAAAGGAGGGGGGGGGGGCCAGGGAAAAGAAGGGGAGGAAAAGAGAAAAAAGAAAACAAAGGGAAAGGGAAAAAGGAGAAAGAAAAGAAGAAGGGAAAGGGGAAAAAAAAAAGAAGAGGGAAGGGAAGGGGAAAAGAAAAAAAGAAAAAAAGAAAGGAAAAAAGAAAAGCAAAAAAAGAAAAAAAAAAAGAAGAAAAAAAAAAGGAAGGAAAAGGAAGAGAAGGGAAAAAGGAAAGGGGGAAAGAAAAAGGAAAGAGAAAAAAGGGAAAAAAAAAAAAAAAAAGAAAAGAAAGAAAAAAAAAAAGAAGAAAAAGAAAGAAAGAAAAAGAAAGAAGAGAAAGAAAAAGAAGAAAAAGAAAGAAAGAAAAAGGAAGAGAAAAAAGAGGAAGAGAGAAAAAGACGGAAAAGAAGGAAGTGAAGAGAAGAAAGAGAAGGAAGAAAGGAAAAAAAATAGAAAGAAAGAAGAAGATAAAGAAAAAACAAAAACAGAAAAAAAAAAAAGGAAAAAAAAAAAAAAAAAGGGGAAAAAAAAAAAAAAGAAAAAAAGAAAAAGAGAAAGGAAAAAAAAAAAAACCCCCCCCCCCCCATCTCCTCCCCCCCCCCTCCCAATCTAATCCACCCTCCCTCCTCTCCTCCCTCCATTCCTCAGCCTGGCCTCCCCCTCATTATCATCAGCAGAGCCAGGAGATGTCCTCACTCACCCCACAGACCCACACACTGAAAGCACACACGTGCACACACACCATAAACAGGCATTTGCACACACACACACAAACACACACACACGCACACACACACACATACAACTGCAACCACCTGTGAAATAAGCCAGCCAAAGTATAGCTATCTCTCTGTCTGGCTGGTTATACTTATATATGGTTGTGAATAGATTGTTTATTACAGTACATCTCTCCATACTGTATGCACTGTATGCTCCTCCCTTCTGGTAAAAACCTCCCAACCAGATTAGGATGTTTAGAAACAGACAAAACAAGAGGAATAGTTTCAGTATGTCAGCAGAAAAAACGTTTTGAACCTCAACACACCCTGAATAGTGGGCTGCTTGGAGGTGAGCTGCTCTAATGACCTTGCTGTGTGTCTACTGTACTGTACTGTACTGCCTGTGAGCTGTCCTTGGAGATGGTTTTTAAGGAGGTCTGTCTGGCTGGTCTGGCAGGTGGGAGATGTGGGTCTATCTATAGTGGGCATAATAGCTGGCAGAGCTGAACTGTGGGGGGGGCCTCCCCTGCCTCGGCCCACGTCTGCTTGCTGCTTCTTTCCCACAGCAACCTTGTCCTTCAAACAAAAAAGAGCCACATGGTGTGGGGGGGGGAGGGGGGGGGGTTGTGGCAAGTCGGTGGGTGGTTTGGGGGGGGGGGGGAGATGGCTGGCCTCTGGGTTGGGTGGGGGGGGTGGGGGGGGAGATGGCTGTCCTCTGGGTTGGGTGGGGTGGTGGGGGAGATGGTGGCCTCTGCGTTTGGGTGGGGGGGGGGGGGAGATGGCTGGCCTTGAGTTGGGGGGGGGTGGTCGGGGGAGATGGCGTCTCTGGGTTTGGTGGGGTGGTGGGGGAAGATGTTGGGCCTCTGGGTTAGGTGGGGGGGGGGGAGATGTCTGTCCCCGGGGTAGGGGGGGGGGTGGGGTGAGATGATGTCTCTGGGTTAGGTGGGGTGGGTGGGGGGAGATGGCTGCCCCTCTGGGTTAGTGGTGGGGTGGTGGGGGGAGATGTCTGGCCCTCTGGGTTTAGGTGGGGTGGTGGGTGGGGGGAGATTGGAGGCCCTCTGGGTTAGGTGGGGTGGTGGGGGGAGATGGCTGCCCTCTGGGTTAGGTGGGGTGGTGGGGGGAGATGTCTGCCCTCTGGGTTAGGTGGGGTGGTGGGGGGGGAGATTGTCTTCCTCTGGGTAGGTGGGGTGGTGGGGGGAGATGGCTGCCCTCTGGGTTGGTCTACTCTTACCCATAAAGCAGCACTAGCAGCAGAACAGCCCAAACCCACAAGCCTCATTGGTTTACTTTAAGTGGCTGTAGAACAGATTTATTTTCCCTTTGACCCCCTACAGTACAAACAGTAACAACGCAAACAGAAACATACAGTTAGGCCTAAAGGCCTTGTCTCCCTTGAAATCAGTTCAGCTGTTGATGATCGAGAGAGCCCTGTTTGCCTAACTAATTTTATGTCAGATCTATGCCAGTCTCTGTGCCAGTCTGCCCCTCCTCATGGGTAAGAGATAGAGAGCCGATCTGCTGCTGAGAGCTGAGTATGCCATGCTGGGAACACAGCGGGTGGAAGCAAACAGGTACTGCAGTGCCCAACACTTACTCAGACCCAGCCTCCTGTGCAGCGCGAACAGACTGCACGAACCCTCAAAGACAAGTCCAACTGAGATGGACCAGTATTTAAGCCCTTGTTAAGGGAGCTCTTCAGAGACTTGCGGAGAACTAACATTAGGAGATTATAGGAAATACTTGTTTACGTTTTTAAGCATTAAAACAAGTCTCAGATATGTGTCGCTAGTAACTAATTTGACATATTTTAGTTATTTGTCTTAAAATCTGCCTTAAAAGTGCCTTCAGAAAGTGTTCATACCCCTAGACGTATTCTACATTTTGTTTTGTTACAGCCTGAATTCAAAATGGATTAATAAAAAACAAATCTCACCCAATACACAAAATACCCCATAATGACAAAGTGAAAACATGTTTTGAGATTTTTTTGTAAATGTATTGAAAATAAAATACAGTTACAAGTATTCACACCCCTGAGTCAATACATGTTAGCATCACCTTTGGCAGCGATTACAGCTGTGAGTCTTTCTGGGTAAGACTATAAGAGCTTTGCACACCTGGATTGTACAATATTTGCATTATTATTTTTAAAATTCTTCAAGCTCTGTCAAGTTGGTTGTTGATCATTGCTAGACAGCCATTTCCAAGTCTTGCCATAGATTTTCAAGCCAATTTAAGTCAAAACTGTAAATAGGCAACTCAGGAACATTCAACGTCATCTTGGTAAGCAACTCCAGTGTATATTTGGCGTTGTGTTTTAGGTCATTGTCCTACTGAAAGGTGAATTTGTCTTCCAGTGTCTGTTGGAAAGCAGACTGAACCTGGTTTTCCTCTAGGATTTTGCCTGTGCTTCCGTTTATTTTTATCCTAAAAAAACTACCTAGTCCTTGCCGATGACAAGCATACCCATAACATGATGTAGCCACCACCATGCTTGAAAATATGAAGAGTGGTACTCAGTGATGTGTTGTGTTGGATTTGCCCCAAACATAAAGCTTTGTATTCAGGACATAAAGTTAATTTCTTTGCCACATTTTTTGCAGTTTTTCTTTAGTGCTTTATTGCAAACAAGATGCATGTTTTGGAGTATTTGTACGTTGTACAGGCTTCCTTATTGTCACTCTGTCATTTACATTAGGTTGGTATGGTGGAGTAACTATAATGTTGTTGATCCATCCTCAGTTTTCTCCTATACTCTGTAACTGTTTTAAAGTCACCATTGGCCTCATGGTGAAATCTCTAAACGGTTTCCTTTCTCTCCGCCAACTGAGTTGTCTTTGTAGTGACTGTGTGTATTGATACACCATCCAAAGTCTAAATAATAACTTCACCATGCTCAAAGGGATATTCAATGTCTGCTTTAAAAAAATATATTGTATCTACCAATAGTTGCCCTTCTTTTCGAGGCATTGGAAAACCTCCCTGGTCTTTGTGGTTGAATCAGTGTTTGAAATGTACTGCTCGACTGAGGGATCTTACAGATAATTGTATGTGTGGGGTACAGAGATGAGGTAGTCATTCAAAAATCATGTTAAACACTATTATTGCACACAGAGTGAGTCCATGTAACTTATTATGTGACTTGTTAAGCAATTTTTTACTTTTAGGTTTGCCATAACAAAGGGGTTGAATACCTATTTACTTAAAACATTTCCGCATTTCATTTTTTATTGATTTGTAAAAAATTATAGAAACATAATTCCACTTTGACATTATGGGGTATTGTGTGTAGGCCAGTGACACACAATCTCAATTTAATCCATTTTAAATTCAGGCTGTAACACATCAAAATGTGGAAAAAGTCAAGGGGTGTGAATATTTTCCGAAGGCACTGCACAGCATGATTATTCTACCTATATATTGTACAGTATATAACAGAGAAATCTGCAGAGAGTTTCTATGACAACAGCAGAAGGACATTTGGATAAGCAGTCCTCCTGTACAGGTTATGATTGTTGCTTGACTGGCCGGCTGGCTGGTCTGCTAACATTTAGTGGCTTTCCTGTTTATATATACCAAGACACCCTCTCAGTATACTTAAACTCTCACAATGTAGGCTACAACACATTGCAACCTCCAGGAATAAGACTGTGGTCTCGCTACATACTCCTAAGGGGACGTTGGCCTACGGTATGCAATAAGCACAAGTCTATCTTGCTACAGAACGTGAGGAAGCATGTGAGCAGCCAAGTACTAACATAACACATGCTCCTATAACAACACAATAATTCACTTTAAACATGTCAGACCCATCTAGGTTTTGGCAATAACATTTTTGGGATGTTGATTTGATTTAACCAATATAGGCTTGTTTAACAAGCTTTATTCTGCTATGCCAAACGTCATCTCGTACCATTTTAGTAGTAAACTTGACATGAGTAGAAGTATATCATACAGAATGTGGGGAAATGTGAGTGAAACATCCTTATGTAACTAACTCATATTACTTTCTGTTATTGGCAGAGAGGTTTGGAACTCTCTTTCTTATTGGTCTATTAACTCATTTACCGCCTGGTGATGTCACCAGGCAGGCCAAAACTCCATCCCACCAAAACAGGCTGAAATTTCAGGCATTCTTTTCTAACAGCTCTTACATTAAAAGGGCATTATCATCATTTTCACAATATCACAGTATTATTACAACCTGTGGAAATACACATAAAACACAGGAAAATACATATTTTTTGACTGCACTGGGCTTTTAACAACATAATATCAATGGAATTTAAGCATGTTTGTTTAACAAGATTCATTTGACTAAACCAAACTCTGGTACCACATCAAAACCACAACATTCAGAACCTGTTTAGATTATAACCATTTTGATGAGTGAAATTGTAAGAATTTACCTAAATCCTATAATACTGCCCATTACATATTAAGCAGTAGTGGTGATGTCATGTAGGAAATGATGTCCCAATGGGCCTGTCTGTCAGTAACAGAAGCTATCCTGTGAAAGTGTCCTGTCATGGTAAAACAAGGGGCTTGTGACATTCAGGAAACACTGGAAGAGAATGAGATCTACATTGTTCTATTTGTCCTAGACACTGAGCGCTGAGTTCATTGTTATGAGACAAGAAAAAACGACTTCCTTTGCCATCTCACATTTTAATTGTCTTAAAGTTCAGTGAAGCCCACCCCTCTGATAGCGTGTGAGGTTTCTCAGTCTCTCAGTTTCTCGCTCGCTGTCTTTCGCTCACTCTCTCTCGCCCGCCTATCAGAGTCCACATGCCAGACAGATACTTTCCCTTTCTAGATTGAAGAGGAGGGCGACCACATCTTTTCTCTCTGTTTCTTTTTTTCTGTTCTATGTAAACACCCTGGTCTAAGGAGTCTGTCATCCACCTCTACAGACCGGCAGAGCAGTATAATATGGCTGAGCAGTATAATATGGCTGAGCGGTATAATGTGGCAGAGCGGTTCATCTCTTCATCTCTGATCTCTACTCTGTTGCTTCACCTCTGATCTCTACTATGTTGCTTCATCTCTGATCTCTACTCTGTTGCTTCATCTCTGATCTCTACTCTGTTGCTTCATCTCTGATCTCTACTCTGTTGCTTCACCTCTGACCTCTACTCTGTTGCTTCATCTCTGATCTCTACTCTGTTGCTTCATCTCTGATCTCTACTCTGTTGCTTCATCTCTGATCTCTACTCTGTTGCTTCACCTCTGATCTCTACTCTGTTGCTTCATCTCTGATCTCTACTCTGTTGCTTCATCTCTGATCTCTACTCTGGTGCTTCACCTCTGATCTCTGTTGTAGTGACCACTGGAGGTTCATAAATAGTTTTTAGCATTTTTATTTGATTTCTTTCCTTTATTTATTTTTTACCCCAAACAACCCCTTACTGCTTCACCCCACTCCTTCCATAATGAATTTCACTCTAACAAAACTAAAAATTCATTTTGTCTGACCTAAATCAGAGGGTGTCTGAGCCATGAGTTTATTACACACTGTGCTTAACTTGTGTTGTGGAGGAGGGCTGGGGTATTATTATCTTTCAGCTACCCACCCTGCTATAAAAACTAGTGGTGCAACATCTCCACATTACAGTAATGCTGCTCTGCTCTCTCTCCCTACTGTGAATCAGACAAGCCTGCCTTCCCTGCCTGCTGTCTCTCGCTCTCTCTCAACTCCACTGTTGCTCTGCTCACCAACCTGTTTAAGCCTGCCAGGGACACACACACACCTCTCTGCGCTCCGGTCCGGTGGTCCACTGTTACACTCCTTTAGCTGTTGCTTGTCTTTGTATTGGTTTTGGAAGTGTTCCTGTTTTTTGTGAATGGGCGGCCGATGCGAGGTGGCTGTGACTGTGAATGGACTGACTGACTGACTGTCAGCTCTGGATACGCTATTCTGAAGAGGCAATGTGACAGGTCACTGGACACCACTGGTAGACTCTGAATTATAAACAAACAAGGAAAGAAAGGAATTAAGAAGGTAGGTGATGAGGATTCGGTTTAGAATTCTAAGGATTCTTGTTCGGAATTCTGCTGACTTTTGGCGTGCTGAAAATTCTGTATCTAGTTTGTGTACGTTTGTGTTTGAGTGAGTGTGCCTGCTTATTGCTTGCAGTGTATGGGTCTTCCTTTTCTACAGTGCACCTGTTCAGTGTGTATGTGTTTGTGTGTGTGTGTATAGTTAGCTATGTTTTAGATCTTTAGATCATGTCTGTTGTGATGTATTCCTCCCAGGTGCAACACTGACAGTGCCTCAGCTCTGGGTGTGGACACAGTAATTTATGACTCACGTAATTGTTTGGGTAGCACCGTGAGACGGCGTCTTCAGAAAATGAGGGTGCAAAGACCTCGTTCGCAATATAAATGTGGAGACAAAATTAATAGGAATGTATTTTACTGTGTAGAAGAAATGTTAAAAACAGTATTTTTGCTGTAACTTTTTTTGTATCTTATTTTAATCTCCTGATGTGGTTTCATTGAATTCATTATGTAGTCAAAACAGACACCTGTGCTGGTGGATTTGAGGCAACAACAAAAAAACTATGAAATAATAAAATGTGTGTAAGAGAATTGAACTCTTACACAGTACTGGGGCTAAGATATAACTTCTGAGACAAAAGTTAAGGTTTTATATGTTGAAGTTGGAGTGTGTTGAGAGAATAAGACTCTGCTATGGGGGTGAGAAGATTACTGTTTGTGACACTCTTATCCCCTCCAAATATAGGGATGAGGCTAGCTTGTTTTACAGCGATTGTTTGTTGTCTACTTTTTTTTAAATGGGGTACTGTATATATATAAAAAATAAAGAGATGTTGAAACACTCAAGTAAAATTTGCTATAAGGATTTGTTTTACAGAGTAGCAAATATGAAAATATATTTTGACTCTTAATGAGACAGTCTGAATTATAATTAATTTGTCATAAATCACTTAAACTCACAACATGAGGACAGGTTGTGAGCTTGATACAAGTGGTTGTCAAAGAAGACATCAACGATTCTTTAAAAACTATCACGTCTGCCATGGATCATCATAAGAAATATAAATAAATTAATATCTATTAATGATTTATAATGGTTCTATAAAATAATAATCACAGCCAATAAACTAATTATAAACCCTTTATAAAGATAACCTTATTGTAAAGTATGATATCTTGCTATATCATATTTAATAAAGTGGGTACTCTTTAACATTTTACCAGAATGGATTCAATAAACCAGAGGTTGTCCTCTGAGACCTAATAAACCACCAAAACAATGTCTTGACTGTCTGAGGCAGATAATGGTGTGAACCTCGGGGCTCTCCTGAAGGCTCAGCGGATGGCTCGATAATAAACTCCTCTGGGATTGGTCTTTATTTAAACAAACTACTGTGCGATTTGCTTATAGGTTTAATGAGCTTTCAATTCACTAGTGAAAACATTGACTATTTCTAATATATTCTCATTATACTTTCCAAAAACAAAATGAAACTTGGAAATAGCCAATTTAACATAAATCTTCAGATTATCAATATTTTTTTACACAGCGCACCAGCTGATAGTAAGTATGCTATAGGTATAAGTATACATCAGAGATGTCTCAATATACAGTATACAGTATCAACTATTTATATATTTAAATTCATTTGTCCTTCCCAATAATTCACTATTTCTATATGAACGTTTTGTCTATAGAAAAAGCAACTTCATCTACCCAATGTCACAGGTGTCGTCAAACCAGACAAGAGTAATTTCATATCAATATCCTTTATATTCTGTGACTATACAGTTAAGAATAAATTTGATTTAAAACAATCAACAAAATCATAATTTGGGAGTAAATAATAAATGTAAATAAATAGTTATAAACTTTGGTCGAGGTTATCTGGGAAGGCTCTGTGTTCACCTTTAGTAATTCAATTATTGGGAGTCTGATAGTGTACGGCCATCTTTATTAAAAAAATTCAGTGGTGGATAAAGTACTCAATTGTCATACTTGAGTAAAAGTAAAGATACCTTAATAGAAAATGACTCAAGTAAAAGTGAAAGTCACCAGTAAAATATTACTTGAGTAAAAGTTTAAAAGTTAAAGTAAATGCTATACATCAAATTCCTTATATTAAGCAAACCAGACGGCACAATTTATTTATTTTTGTTTATTTTTACGGACAGACATGGACACACTAACACTCAGACATCATTTACAAACACAGTATTTGTGTTTAGTGAGTCAGATCAGGATGACTGCGTTATATTGATATGCGCGTGATTTGGACCATATTGCTGTCCTGCCTGTGCATTCGAAATGTAACGAGTACTTTTGGGTGTCATATATTTTCTTTAGGAATGTAGTGAAGTAAAAGTAAAAGTTGTCAAAAATATAAATATTAATGTAAAGAAAAAATACTCCCCAAAAAATGTGTTTTACTTAAATACTTTACACCACTGAAAAAAATTAATAACCAACTCATTCTAAACACAGACTGTGAGTAAGTTTGGCTCTAAATGCCATTGTACAGTGTTCTGAGTTCCCTAAGTCTCCCAGCTAACACACTTAATTCGCTACATACGGCGTAGCTCAGTCCAGACAAGTGTTTCCCTTGATAGCCCTGGGGTCACTAATCAGAGGTGGTGATGGGGAGTTTGGGGACACAGAAAGATAACTATGTTACTGTTAGACCCTGTCTGTCTGGCCCCTGGCAGCCTCTAATGATGACACTGCCTGCCACAGCACTAGAGGTGAGTGAGGAAACAGTGTCGTTAGCGCTGGAGCAGCGAGAGAGGGGAGCGTTGGCTACTGCCTGGCTAGCAGCCCATGTTCCCAGGGTGGGGGGAGACAGGCTTGCGTCCCAAGCGGCACCCTATTCCCTAAACAGGGCACTACTTTAGACCAGGGCATATAGGGATCTGGTCGAAATAGTGCACTATAAAGGGAATGGGGTGCCATTTGGGACACAGATAGAGACCAACCGCGGCCTCCCTCCCAGGCCCTCCCAGGCCCCTCTCTCATTCACTCTGTTGTTCTAAGCTCCACACCAACTATTTGACTTGGCTGGGTATTCCAGGGAGGGGCTCCTAGTCCTACACAGCGCTGGTTCTTGTGCAACCTGTTAGGGAACTTTTGGGGACATCTGATGCCTTTTTCTCTCACTTGCTCTCTATATCTCTTTCTCCCTCTCTTTCTCTGCCCCCCTCCCCTTCTCTCTCTCTCTCTCTCTCTCCTCTCTCTCTCTCTCCTCTCTCTCTCTCTCTCTCTCTCTCTCTCTCTCTCTCTCTCTCTCTCTCTCTCTCAAGATCCATCCTCTCCTCCCTCTGTCTGTCCTCTGTGCTGAACGAATGCTGAGAGTTACTTAAGGAAATCTGGTGAAGCCAAGACCCTAAAGCCCACAGATCCCATCCTTTTGTCTCTTTTCCTTCTATTGTTACAGAGCTGACCTTTTGACATGACATCCATGCCTTACCAAGACCTAGAAGATGATTAGATCCCTTGTGTCAATATCAGCTGCTTCCAAGAATAATGCTAATATGGTAAAGCAGATGAAAGATATGCTAGTCCTTATTGATCTTATGTCCTAGAGGTTATAGCAATCTGTGTGAATCGAGGGATAGTTTACTCTTATTATGGACGCATATTTTACAATGAAGCAACTTGCTCTTTATATTAACTGTCTGGAGGCAGAACAGATACAATAAGCTCTCTGAATTCCACTCTGTCTTTTGTTTCAAGTTGCCCATCACAGTTACTTCATCCTCCACTGTATATCTGTAGCTTATATATTCGCTTATAGGTCTTCCACTGTGTGTAGATACTGTCTACATCTGTATCATAATCATAGCAACTGTTCCCTAGCAACAAGATCGAGAACATTATACATTTGATTGGTAACTGAGCACAATGTCAACTAGAAATTAATTAAGGAGATGTTTTAAATATTTCTCCTGTGTGATGTATAGAGAGAGGAGTGTTAATATGGGGTTGGAAACTCATAGCGTACATATGTCATGTTAACTATGGACCATTGAGATCCAATCAACAATGCAGTTGTGGCAAGAAGCCATCTGAAAGTATCTATCCACATGGCCGCTCTAACCACTGAGGAGCGGACAGCTAAGTTTAAGCTCTATTTATAGACAAGACATGAATGGGCGAGAAACTGTCCCAAACCATTTTTTCACTCACTGTAAACATTACTTAGAATGGACAAGACCATTTAGGATAGCATTCAACACCACTTTTACTATAATCAAAAGACAATGAATCGATCGTCAACTGTGGTCCGTGCAGCTCTGCAAAGTGATTTGTTGTATCTCTACATGTTCTAAATTAACTTGCCTGGTGAAATAATGTTTTATACATTTTATGAAGAAAATAACATGTCTACCTCCATAGTAATAACGCTTCTTTGTCACTGTGTTTCTGCTCCCTCTTTGGGATCTAGGCAGCGTTACTGTAAAGCTCTTTGGGATCTAGGCAGCGTTACTGTAAAGCTCTTTGGGATCTAGGCAGCGTTACTGTAAAGCTCTTTGGGATCTAGGCAGCGTTACTGTAAAGCTCTTTGGGATCTAGACAGGGTTACTGTAAAGCTCTTTGGGATCTAGGCAGCGTTACTGTAAAGCTCTTTGGGATCTAGACAGGGTTACTGTAAAGCTCTTTGGGATCTAGGCAGCGTTACTGTAAAGCTCTTTGGGATCTAGGCAGGGTTACTGTAAAGCTCTTTGGGATCTAGGCAGTGTTACTGTAAAGCTCTTTGGGATCTAGGAAGCGTTACTGTAAAGCTCTTTGGGATCTAGACAGCGTTACTGTAAAGCTCTTTGGGATCTAGGCAGGGTTACTGTAAAGCTCTTTGGGATCTAGGCAGGGTTACTGTAAAGCTCTTTGGGATCTAGGCAGGGTTACTGTAAAGCTCTTTGGGATCTAGGCAGGGTTACTGTAAAGCTCTTTGGGATATAGGCAGGGTTACTGTAAAGCTCTTTGGGATCTAGGCAGGGTTACAGTAAAGCTCTTTGGGATCTAGGCAGGGTTACTGTAAAGTGATTTGGGATATAGGAAGGGTTACTGTAAAGCTCTTTGGGATCTACAAAGGGTTACTGTAAAGCTCTTTGGGATCTAGGCAGCATTACTGTAAAGCTCTTTGGGATCTAGGCAGGGTTACTGTAAAGCTCTTTGGGATCTAGACAGGGTTACTGTAAAGCTCTTTGGGATCTAGGCAGGGTTACTGTAAAGCTCTTTGAGATCTAGGCAGGGTTACTGTAAAGCTCTTTGGGATCTAGGCAGTGTTACTGTAAAGCTCTTTGGGATCTAGGCAGGGTTACTGTAAAGCTCTTTGGGATCTAGGCAGGGTTACTGTAAAGCTCTTTGGGGTCTAGGCAGGGTTACTGTAAAGCTCTTTGGGATCTAGGCAGGGTTACTGTAAAGCTCTTTGGGATCTAGGCAATGGATTACTGTTACTGTAAAGCTCTTTGGGATCTAGGCAGGGTTACTGTAAAGCTCTTTAGGATCTAGGCAGGATTACTGTAAAGCTCTTTGGGATCTAGGCAGGGTTACTGTAAAGCTCTTTGGGATCTAGGCAGCGTTACTGTAAAGCTCTTTGGGATCTAGGCAGGGTTACTGTAAAGCTCTTTGGGTTCTAGGCAGGGTTACTGTACAGCTCTTTGGGATCTAGGCAGGGTTACTGTAAAGCTCTTTGGGATATAGGCAGGGTTACTGTAAAGCTCTTTGTGACAACTGTTGATGTAAAGAGGACTATAAATGTGAAATAAATGTGATTGCTATAAATCAGTGACTTGCCTGGTTAAACATAATGTCTACATAGTACTCATAGTTAATGTCTGTCTCCCTGTTCTGTAGATCAGAGAAAGGAGAAGGAGAGTAGAGGATGGGCCACAGTGAAGATGACCTGATCGGGATTCCATTCCCCAACCACAGCAGTGATGTCCTGTGCTGCCTTAACGAACAGCGCCGAACCGGGTTACTCTGTGACGTGGTGCTCATCGTACGTGGCCAGGAGTATCAGACCCACCGCTCTGTCCTCGCCGCCTGTAGCCAGTATTTCAACAAGCTCTTCACCGTGGCCTCAGACGGAGGGGACAAGCACGGGGTGTATGAGATAGACTTCGTGGCCCCCGAGTCGCTGACGGCCATCTTGGAGTTCGCCTACACGTCTACGCTGACGGTGACGGCGTCCAACGTGAAGGAAATTCTTGGAGCGGCTCAGATGCTGGAGATCCCCTGCATTGTCAACGTCTGTCTGGAGATTATGGACTCTGGCAAGGGAGGAAGAGGAGGAGGAGGAGGAGGAGAGGGAGATGAGGAAGAGGAGGAGGAGGAGGAGGAGGAGGAAGAGGAAGAGTCGAGGAAGGACGAGCAGGAGGTTCATGAGGAGGACAACGCCAGTGAGTGGTCAACGAGGTCATCAGAGAGTCAGGACCAGGTCGGGTCAGAGAGAGAAGTACCACCAAGTCCACCCAGTACCTCCCAGTACCAGCACCAGTACGAGCTGCAGAGGAACAGGAAGTGCACAGACACAGACTCCCAGTGTGAGAAACCCAGGCGGGAGCATGAACGCATGGAGAGCCGAGCCCTCAAGGACTTTTCCATTGAGTCTCTGCTACAGGAAGGGCTGTACCCTAAACTACCAGCAGTCCTGGACAGGAGGGCCAACTTTTCCCCTCTGCACCCCGGCTACTACCCTCCCATGTGGGCTGCAGAGTTCCAAGGATTTCCCCCGCAGGTCCCAGACCCCAACCACAACCCCAGCCACCACGCCCAGACCCCGCCCCTCCGCCCCTCCTCCCACCCCCCTCAACTGGACAACCGACCCTTAGACCTGGCCGTGAAGAGAGAGGTCATCAAGGAGGAGCTGAAGGAGGAAGTCCCGCCCAGCATGCTTCACGGTGACTTCCTGAAAGACTTAATGACCTCCGGCCTGGGGATGGGGTCTGAGGGGCCTCGCCTCCACCCGGGTCAGATAAAGCACGAGGAAGACTTCCGGTCCTACCTGAGCTTCCTGAGAGCATCGAGCCACCTGGGGGCGCTGTTCCCTCCCTGGCAGATGGAGGAGGAGAGGAAGATGAAGCCGAAAGCATCCCAGCAGTGTCCCATCTGTAACAAGGTGATCCAGGGGGCGGGGAAACTACCCAGACACATGAGGACTCACACAGGAGAGAAACCATACATGTGCACCATCTGTGAGGTGCGCTTCACCAGGTATGACAAACTCTCTTCATACTGTACCATCTTCTGCAAGATTATAAAAAGCCAATAAACACAGTACTGACACATACAGTATCCATTAGTGATGCCGCGTATGTGGAGAAGTGGATAAGGGATTAGGTAAAAGTGTTGCCTGATCATATTCTAATATAATTATCAAAATGCCTACATGTAGAACAAGATAACAATCATTAACATCTGACATTGAGAGGGGTATTATGGGTGTGTTTTTGTGGTTAAGGCATTTAATTTGTATCCTCTCATCTGAATATCATCCGAGACCTAAGAAGTGGAAACCCCCTGTCTTTCTTTCTAGTCACTTCCTGCCTCTGCTCTGGCACGATAGTTTCACCTGGCACATTTAGTACATACCCCAGAGTATACCCACCAACAATGCTTTAATCTCTGATACATCTTTCAAAACACATACTTGAAAGGACAACCCCTTGAAAAATATATATATTTTGACCTCAATGGGACAACCTGGTAAAATAAAGGTGAACTAAAGTAAATCATATAAAATCCTATTTTTTCTATTCAGGCAAGACAAGCTGAAGATCCACATGCGGAAGCACACTGGTGAACGGCCCTACATCTGCCTCCACTGCAACTCCAAGTTTGTCCACAACTACGACCTGAAGAACCACCTGCGTATCCACACAGGGGTGCGACCCTACCAGTGTGAGCACTGCTACAAGAGCTTCACGCGCTCAGACCACCTGCACCGCCACATCAAGAGGCAGAGCTGCCGCGTCTCACGCCCTCGACGGGGCCGCAAGCCCGCTGCCTGGCGCTCAGCCAACAACTTCCTGCAGGGTCCTCTGGGTTCGGCCAATCACAACGAGGACGGCAAGGGGCAGGGTCTGTCTAAGGGTGGCTGCCGACTCCTGCCCTCCTCCCACAGAGGCGTTAGAGGTCATGGTCTGGGCCTGGGGGAGAGAGAGAGACGGGCCCTGGGTCTGGGTGGCAAGGGCCTGGGCTATAAGGACTTGAACAGTGACAGCAGAGAGAGCCAGGAGGGCAGGGAGGGCAGGGAGGGCCGGGAGGCTCGGCATCACTGGTCAGACAGGAAACATGTGGTTGACGAGGTGGAGCTGAAGAGACAGAGGGGCGTGTTCACCTTTGCCCTGGCGGGGCCTGGGGGGGAAGTCCTTACCCACCCTCCATTTTACACCCCGACCCCTGACCCCTGGACCATGAGACTGGAGAACCACGCCTCTCCCATCCCTGAGCCGGCCAACTGACACTTCCAACAGATAGCTAACTGATGCTTAATCTCAGAGTTCAAAGAACCATACAGAACAGAGAGAGTTCTCTGCCTGAAAGATTTTCTACCTGCTGTTTAGAGATATAAGGATATAAGGCTGAGGAAATGAGAGTTTGAGGGGAGTAATGTCTGGGAATATAAATGTATAAAAAACAGGGTCATTACTGGAAAACAGTTGATTTTAGACATCTCAGATCCAAATCATAAGGATTTTGATAAAAACATTTCATTTGAAGAAGTAAAACTGGATGAATAGATTTTGCATGTTGCAAAAGTACTAAAAACTAAATAAATAATAATAATACTCTCAGGACATGATAACAGTGTTTATATTTGGATTATTGACTACAATTAATGTAAATGTGTAATTCATAGTATAATTCATAGTATACTTAATAATGGCAATAGGTTGTTTCCCAAATTCACAGTCTACAAAGAAATAAACCGATATCAGCCATCAAAGTCATTTATAAGCTACAAACGGATTCCAAATGCATCCAAAGTTGCAGACCAATATCAGTTCTAATAAACAGGGTAGCCAAAGCCACTGAAGAACATTCAACACCAGGAGAAAATTATTCACTTGACTTTAAAAAAAAGTCTGGATCCAAAACTTGTTTTCACCCTTGTATTGCCTTGTTCTCAGGTTTTGTAAATATATACAAAATGTTTTAAAGATTTTGACCATAGTCATATTGATTATTGTTGTATTATACTTGTTGTGGTTTTTATCATCGATAACCCATCCAAAGATGTGGAGTTTGATATTTCACAAACTTCAATAAAGCCTTGTGTTACATATGGTATCTGTGTTTCTTCTAAAGACCAAGATGTGTACAATTTGTTAGACTGATATACACCGTATTATTGCTTTAGCTATGTCCTGCTCTTGATGGGTGCGTTAAGAAATTTAAAGGGTTTGTACCCTATGTTCATATATTGCTCTTATCTAATCTATGTATAAATATTGCTATTCAGAATTGTTTTAATTGAAATGAAATGGGAAACTATTTTCTTGCTATTTATGCATATTTAAATTAGCCTTGGCTATATTTAGCAAATATGTTGTTTTATAAAGACACTAAATATTGTACTGTGGGTCTGGGTGTCTCATTATCTGACTTTTCTGTTTTGAGTGTGTGTGTGTGTGTGTGTGTGTGTGTGCGTGTACGTGTGTGTGTGTGTACGTGTGTGTGTGTGTGTACGTGTGTGCGCCTTTGGTACGAATCTTTCATAACTGGAAAATGGTTTAGATGCCATTTTAGAGAATGGATATTTGACACAATTAAATTAGGGCTCTATTCAATCAGATCCACTTTAGCCGACATCCGCATAGCGGTTGTTTTGGCGGTGGAACTGCATAGAGCTGTCAAATCCACAAGCGGCTCCTGGCATTATACCTAAAGCGGACATTGCCATTGGCAGCATGGAGTCGCATTAAGAGAAATCCCATGCAGCCTTGTTTACAAGTAGGAACACTGGAATGTGAGATATAATCTACCCCTCCATTATGATGATAGAAATCCTCTTTTTTTAGTTTAATGATTTTCAATTTGAGCGTCATTATTTATCCTACACTTTCTCATTCTGAACTTCTAACAGGAGTGGCTGCTCACCGATTTGACAGATCCAATGCAGTTACAGATTTGACACCTCCGAAACATCAGCTATGTGGGTGCTAAACATCAGCTATGCGGGTGTCGCTTGATCTGATTGAATCTAGACCTAAATTAGGCCTATGGAATTTTGACATGTAAATAATGTATTTGCTCTAATTGTTTATAATGCTGCAAAACCTGTTTATTAAATCACCACATTTCATTAAACAAAATTGACTAAATATGTTGAATATACAGTATGCACTTTAGTTAATGTTCCGTACATCAGATCTTCATCTGAATAAGATGTATCTTTATACATCTTTTAACTTTCCTCCATTCCTCACATTTTCTCCTCACCCCATTCTCAAAACGCACTGGAGAAAAATATCAATTGAGAAATAGCAAGTGAAGTGTTTATTTTTATTTTTTAACAAGTGACCAACAAATTCAGGTTGAGGTGAGGGTTAATTAAATAAACTGCTTTTGGCAATCAGTTACAGTACACTTTCTGGTTTTGTCTTCGTAATGGACAAGCAAGAACATGACAGCTAGTAACGTTTTTACAGACGCAGCCACAATTTTCTCTCAGCAACTTCTAGACTTCATCCATCTGTATCTCTCCACTGCCCTCTACTGGGTGATTGACTATACTACAGTTTGAATATACACGATTATAAACTAGACCTCACACTGTGGTGCAGCTGTGCCCCAACAGAGGGTGCTATAGTATCACTTTTGATTTGAGAATACAAAGCACAACAAACACTGCAACGTCATAGGCTACACTCCGCTAAAGCCGGAATACGTTTTGCAAAGAAAGAAAAACGGCGTTGATTGAATAACAATAATTTATGAGTACACCATATCAGAACTTGAAATTATTTTCTGTTGTTTCAATTTTGGAGACATGGATGATTACTTTATACTGTCTGCAACAATATTAATACCGGCATGTCATTTTTCTGACAAATATGAAGGTAGGTCCCATCTTTAAAACATTTCTATGTGGAACCACATGTATGTAATTATCTTATATCTTATCATATCATGTGGTACCAGAGAATACTTTTGTGTATGCACTATGAAACTAAACAGATACCATAGGGATGCCAGTAGGCTACATGTTGATGTGTGGTTGATCCCAGTGCACAGAAACCACATCATACATGTGCTGCAGTTGATGTTGTTTTGAACAACAAGGGTCTGCATTGGGGCTGTCTCAGACATTTTTCCTTGATATTAATATTTTCAGTGAGAAAATAGACTTGAAGCTATAGATGAATTACAGTTATTTTCTTGTTTACTATCACGCAACAGCAAGCTCTAGTAGCAGTGGAATATATACTGAACAAAAATATGTATAAACACAACATGCAACAATTTCAAAGATTTTACTGAGTTACAGTTCATATAAGGAAATCAGTCAATTGAAATACATTCATTAGGCCCTAATCTATGGATTTCACATGACTGGGAATATAGATATGCATCTGTTGGTCACAGATACCTTAAAAAAAAGTAGGGGCGTGGGTCAGAAAACCAGTCAGTATCGGTTGTGACCACCATTTGCCTCATGCAGCGTGACACATCTCCTTCGCATAGAGTTGATCAGGCTTTTGATTGTGGCCTGTGGTATGTTGTCCCACTCCTCTTCAATGGCAGTGCGAAGAGCTGGATGTTGGCGGGAACTGGAACACGCTGTCGTACACGTTGATCCAGAGCATCCCAAACATGCTCAATGGGTGACATGTCTGGTGAGTATGCAGGCCATGGAAGAACTGGGACATTTTCAACTTCCAGGAATTTTGTACAGATCCTTAAGACATGGGGGTTTGCATTATCATGCTGAAACATGAGGTGATGGCGGCTGATGAATGGCACTACAATGGGCCTCAGGATTTCGTTTACACGGTATCTCTGTGCATTCAAATTGCCATCGATAAAATGCAATTGTGTTCGTTGTCCATAGCTTATGCCTGCCCATACCATATCCCCACCGCCACCATGGGGCACTCTGTTCACAACGTTAACATCAGCAAACCTCTCGCCCACACGACGCCATACACATGTCCTGCGGTTGTGAGGCTGGTTGGACGTCCTGCAAAATTCTCTAAAATGACATTGGAGGAGGCTTTTGGTAGAGAAATGAACATAAAATTATCTGGTAACAGCTCTGGTGGACATTTCTGCAGTCATCATGCCAATTGCATGCTCCCTCAAAGAGACATCTGTGGCATTAGGTTGTGTGACAAAACTGCACATTTTAAAGTGGCCTTTTATTGTTCCCAGCACAAGGTGCACCTGTGTAATGATCATGCTGTTTAATCAGCTTCTTGATATGCCACACCTGTCAGGTGGATGGATTATCTTGGCAAAGGATAAATGCTCACTAACAGGGATGTAAACAAATGTGTTGCATATATATTCACCCCCTTTGCTATGAAGCCACTGAATAAGATCTGGTGCAACCAATTGCCTTCAGATGTCACATAATTAGTTAAATAAAGTCCACCTGTGTGCAATCTAAGTGTCACATGATCTCAGCATATATACACCTGTTCTGAAAGGCCCCAGAGTCTGCAACACCACTAAGCAAGGGGCACCACCAAGCAAGCGGCACCATGAAGACCAAGGAGCTCTCCAAACAGGTCAGGGACAAAGTTGTGGAGAAGTACAGATCAGGGTTGGGTTATAAAAAAATATCTGAAACTTTGAACATCCCATGGAGCACCATTAAATCCATTTTTTAAAATGGCACCACAACAAACCTGCCAAGCGAGGGCCGCCCACCAAAACTCACGGACCAGGCAAGGAGGGCATTAATCAGAGAGGCAACAAAGAGACCAAAGATAACCCTGAAGGAGCTGCAAAGCTCCACAGCGGAGATTGGAGTATCTGTCCATAGGACCATTTTAAGCCATACACTCCACAGAGCTGGGCTTTACAGAAGAGTGGCCAGAAAAAATAAGCAAACACATTTGGTGTTCGCCAAAAGAGCAAACATATGGAAGAAGCTACTCTGGTCAGATGAGACTAAAATTGAGCGTTTTGGCCATCAAGGAAAACGGTATGTCTGGCGCAAACCCAACACCTCTCATAACCCCGAGAACACCATCATGGTGGTGGCAGCATCATGCTGTGGGGATGTTTTTCATCGGCAGGGACTGGGAAACTGGTCAGAATTGAAGGAATGATGGATGGCGCTAAATACAGGGAAGTTCTTGAGGGAAACCTGTTTCAGTCTTCCAGAGATTTGAGACTGGGACAGAGGTTCACCTTCCAGCAGGACAATGACCCTAAGCATACTGCTAAAGCAACACTCGACTGGTTTAAGGGGAAACATTTAAATGTCTTGGAATGGCCTAGTCAAAGCCCAGACCTCAATCCAATTGAGAATCTGTGGTATGACTTAAAGATTGCTGTACACCAGTGGAACCCATCCAACTTGAAGGAGCTGGAGCAGTTTTGGGCAGAAATCCCAGTGGCTAGATGTGCCAAGCTTATAGAGACATACCCCAAGATACTTGCAGCTGTAATTGCTGCAAAAGGTGGCTCTACAAAGTATTGACTTTGGGGTGGGTGAATATTTATGCAATAGTTTTCATTTTTTTTGGTCTTATTTCTTGTTTGTTTCACGATAAAACATATTTTGCATCTTCAAAGTGGTAGGCATGTTGTGTAAATCAAATGATACAAACCCCCCAAAAATCTATTTTAATTCCAGGTTGTAAGGCAACAAAATAGGAAAAATGCCAAGGGGGGGTGAATACTTTCGCAAGCCACTGTATGTTTTAATAATACATGTTTTTAACAATATTGCTCTTATTCTTGTGTGGAAATTGTTGGTAACTTTAATAACACAGTGTCTCCACAGCCCAAAGTCTTCCCTCTAAAATAAGGAAAAGACGTCAACACTCCACCATTACACAGCTTCACCAAATTCCCCAAACCTACGAACATGATACGATAAGCCCTGTTCACATTCACAACATTCATAACTAATCCATATCTTTATTGTCCAGGGGTAACCAGCCCAGACACTTAGCTTTAGACAAGTATGCCAACTACACAAAGCTTCTCCTTTGATGAAGTGTCCCCCCCAAATGGCACCCTATATAATGCACTACTTTTGACCAGAGCCCTTTGCAGATAGTGCAAAGTAGTGCACTAGGCAGGGAATAGGGTGCCATTTGGGAGGCATACAAAGTCATAACAACACCATAGCCTGACTGGGAAGACAGACATCATTGAAAATAGAACAAATCTGAAAAAGTTCTAAAAAAAAAAAAAAAATCGAGGATGCAGTATGTTATCATATAACGATAATAAATGTCATTAGCGTAATTCCAAAAGAGATCGCAACTCACGGTGCTGTATATAATCCAATAATAATAATATAAGTATACGTTTCAGGTTTAATTGTCACATGCACAAGTACCGTGAGATGCTTAACTTGCAAGCCCTACTCAACATTGTAGTATTCAATATCAAAATAGTATAAATAATACCAAAAAAAAAATATATATATATACAGTGGGGAGAACAAGTATTTGATACACTGCCGATTTTGCAGGTTTTCCTACTTACAAAGCATGTAGAGATCTGTAATTTTTATCATAGGTACACTTCAACTGTGAGAGACGGAATCTAAAACAAAAATCCAGAAAATCACATTGTATGATTTTTAAGTAATTAATTTGCATTTTATTGCATGACATAAGTATTTGATCACCTACCAACCAGTAAGAATTCCGGCTCTCACAGACCTGTTAGTTTTTCTTTAAGAAGCCCTCCTGTTCTCCACTCATTACCTGTATTAACTGCACCTGTTTGAACTCGTTACCTGTATAAAAGACACCTGTCCACACACTCAATCAAACAGACTCCAACCTCTCCACAATGGCCAAGACCAGAGAGCTGTGTAAGCACATCAATGATCATGAGGAAGGTGAAGGATCAGCCCAGAACTACACGGCAGGACCTGGTCAATGACCTGAAGAGAGCTGGGACCACAGTCTCAAAGAAAACCATTAGTAACACACTACGCCGTCATGGATTAAAATCCTGCAGCGCACGCAAGGTCCCCCTGCTCAATGACCATCTGGATGATCCAGAGGAGGAATGGTAGAAGGTCATGTGGTCTGATGAGACAAAAATAGAGCTTTTTGGTCTAAACTCCACTCGCCGTGTTTGGAGGAAGAAGAAGGATGAGTACTACCCCAAGAACACCATCCCAACCATGAAGCATGGAGGTGGAAACATCATTCTTTGGGGATGCTTTTCTGCAAAGGGGACAGGACGACTGCACCGTATTGAGGGGCGGATGGATGGGGCCATGTATCGCGAGATCTTGGCCAACAACCTCCTTCCCTCAGTAAGAGCATTGAAGATGGGTCGTGGCTGGGTCTTCCAGCATGACAACGACCCAAAACACACAGCCAGGGCAACTAAGGAGTGGCTCCGTAAGAAGCATCTCAAGGTCCTGGAGTGGCCTAGCCAGTCTCCAGACCTGAACCCAATAGAAAATCTTTGGAGGTAGCTGAAAGTCCGTATTGCCCAGCGACAGCCCCGAAACCTGAAGGATCTGGAGAAGGTCTGTATGGAGGAGTGGGCCAAAATCCCTGCTGCAGTGTGTACAAACCTGGTCAAGACCTACAGGAAACGTATGATCTCTGTAATTGCAAACAAAGGTTTCTGTACCAAATATTAAGTTCTACTTTTCTGATGTATCAAATACTTATGTCATGCAATAAAATGCAAATTAATTACTTAAAAATCATACAATGTGATTTTCTGGATTTTTGTTTTAGATTCCGTCTCTCACAGTTGAAGTGTACCTATGATAAAAATTACAGATCTCTACATGCTTTGTAAGTAGGAAAACCTGCAAAATCGGCAGTGTATCAAATACTTGTTCTCCCCACTGTATATATAAATAAAAGAGGTAGCTATATACAGGGTAAGTTAACAATCTGCAGGGATATTGGAGTATTTGAGGTAGATATGGACATGAAGGCGGGGTTTAAGAGAGAGTGACTGGAAGCAGGATAAATAATAATAATAGTAAACAGTATGGCGGCAGCATAAGAGGTGGGTGTGTGTGTGGTGGTGAGTGTGTGTGTGTAAGTGTCAGTGTGTGAGTGTGTAAGTGTGATGAGGTGTGAATGACGGAGTCAGGCGCAGGAGGTAAAACACCGAAATCCAGAGTTTATTCAGTGTACATGAATAAAGCGCAGCAAGCGTCAAAACGAAACTAGCACAAGGGAAAAATCCACCTTGGCTACATACAAGGAAAGACTATCACAATGAACAATCACTCACAAAGGACAAGGGGGCAGAGGGAACACTTATACACAGACTAATGAGGGAATGAGTACCAGGTGTGTGTGATTGACAAGACAAGACATGACAAGACAAATGGAGTGATGATAAATGGAGCGGTAGTGGCTAGTAAGCCGGTGACGACGAACACCGAAACCTGCCCGAGCAAGGAGGAGGGGCAGCCTCGGCTGAATTCGTTACAGTACCCCACCTTGACGCGCAGCTCCAGCAGCGCGCCGACACCGGCCTCGGGGATGGCCAGGAGGACGCGGAGCAGAGCGAGTCGGATGGCGACGATGGAAGTCCCTCAACAGAGAGGGATCGAGGATATCCCTCACCGGGACCCAGCACCGTTCCTCCGGACCGTACCCTTCCCACTCCACGAGGTACTGAAGGCCCCCCACCCGGTGCCTCGAATCCAGTATGGAATGGACAGAGTATGCTGGCTCCCCCTCGATGTTCAAAGGAGGTGGAGGGACCTCCTGCACCTCAGACTCCTGGAGCGGAACAGATACCACCGGCCTGAGGAGAGACACATGAAACGAGGGGTTAATACGGTAATCAGGGGGGAGTAATAACCTATATGTGACCTCGTTGATTCTCCTCAGGACTTTGAACGGCCCTACAAACCGCGGGCTCAGCTTCCGGCAGGGCAGGCGGAGGGGCAGATTCCGGGTCGAGAGCCAGACCCGATCCCCTGGTACAAAGACGGGGGCCTCACTGCGATGACGGTCAGCGTTGGCCTTCTGACGAAGCACGGCGCGTTGGAGGTGAACATGGGCAACGTTCCACGTCTCCTCCGCGCGCCGAAACCAGTCATCCACCGCAGGAGCTTCGGTCTGGCTCTGGTGCCACGGTGCCAGAACCGGTTGATAACCTAAAACACACTGAAATGGCGTTAGGTTCGTAGAGGAGTGGCGGAAAGAGTTCTGGGCATATTCTGCCCATGGCAGGAACACCGACCACTCCCCCAGCCGGTCCTGGCAATAGGACCTCAGGAACCTACCCACATCCTGATTTACCCGTTCCACCTGCCCATTACTCTCAGGGTGGAATCCAGAGGTCAGGCTGACCGAGACTCCCAGACGTTCCATGAACACCTTCCAGACTTTTGACCTGAACTGGGGACCTTGGTCAGACACTATATCCTCTGGTACCCCGTAGTGCCGGAAGACGTGTGTAAACAGGGCCTCCGCAGTTTGCAGAGCTGTGGGGAGACCGGGCAGAGGAAGGAGGCGGCAGGCCTTCGAAAAGCGGTCCACAACTTGAGAGAGAGGCAGATCAGTTAAAACTTGAGAGAAAGGCAGATCAGTTAAAAAATCAACACTCAGATGAGACCATGGTCGTTGTGGAACTGGTAAAGGTTCTAACTTACCCGCTGGGAGGTGCCTAGGTGCCTTACTCTGGGCGCACACTGAGCAGGAGGAAACATACACCCTCACGTCCTTAGCCAAGGTAGGCCACCAGTACTTTTCGGTCAGGCAGCGCACTGTACGACCAATACCTGGGTGACCAGAGGAGGGTGACGATCACGGATAATCGCAGGCACGTACTGCAGCCCAGCTGGACACTGCGGTGGAGATGGATCTGTGCGTAATGCCTGCGCTATATCCGCGTCCATCGCCCATACTACCGGCGCCACAATGCATGAGTCTGGCAGTATGGGGGTATTGTCTCTGGGCCTCTCCTCTGTATCATACAGCCGGGACAGTGCGTCTGCCTTCACGTTCTTCATACCCGGAATGTATGACAGTGTGAAATCAAACCGGGTGAAGAATAGGGCTTCCTCGCTGCCCGGATGTACTCCAGGTTACGGTTGTCTGTCCAGACGAGGAATGGGTGTTTCGCCAATGTCTCCACATGGTCATTGCTCGGACAACAGCCAACAGCTCCCGATCACCAACGCCGTAGTTCTGCTCCGCCGGGCTGAGCTTCTTTGAGAAGAACGCACAGGGGCGGAGCTTGGGTGGCGTGCCCGAGCATTGAGACAGGACTGCTCCCATCCCAACCTCGGACACATCCACCTCCACTACGAATGGTAGTGATGGATCGGGGTGGGCCAGTACCGGGGCCAAGGTGAACAGTTCCCTCAGGTTACTGAAGGCCCTGTCAGCCTCAGCAGACCAGCGGAGCCGGGACGGCCCACCCTTCAACAGAGATGTAATGGGAGCTACGACCTTGCCAAAGCCCCGGATAAACCTCCGATAATAGTTGGCGAAGCCAAGGAAGCGCTGCACCTCCTTTACCGTGGTTGGAGTCGGCCAATTACGCACGGCTGCAATGCAGTCGCCCTCCATCTCCACACCTGTGGTAGAAATGTAGTATCCGAGGAAGGAGACGGACTGCTGGAAAAACATACACTTTTCTGCCTTAGCATAAAGGTAATTTTCCAACAGTCGGGCCAGTACTTTGCGAACCAGGGACACATGCTCGGCGCGCGTAGCGGAATACACCAAGATGTCATCGACGTAGGCCACTACACCACGACCAAGCATGTCCCGAAACACCTCGTTCACAAAGGACTGGAAGACTGAGGGAGCATTCATCAAACCATAGGGCATCATCGGGTATTCATAATGCCCCGTGGTTGTGCTGAATGCTGTCTTCCACTCATCTCCCTCTCGGATACGCACCAGGTTGTACGCACTCCTGAGATATAATTTAGTGAAGAAGCGCGCTCCATGCAATGACTCAACCACTGACGGAATGAGGGGGAGAGGATAACTAAATCTAATCGTCTCCTTGTTCAGTGGTCGATAGTCAATGCACGGGCGCAGACCGCCGACACTGCTACTCCTGGTGCTCTCTCCTCGTCTGACCATGTGTTCTCGCATACCCCGAGAGCATCTGGTCAGCGGGGTGGTGGCACAGGAATCCTCATCTCTCCCAAGTGGACATTCTCAATTTTTCCCCTGACCCATCTGTCTATCTCCTCATTTGAATTCCATGCTGTCACAGTCACTAGCCATTTAAGCTTAATATCCTTGTCATCTATCGCCCTCCAGGTTCCCTTGGAGAGTTCATCAATGAGCTTGACGCCTTGATAAGTTCCTTTCCTGAGGATGGCTCACCCCTCACAGTTCTGGGGGATTTCAACATCCCTACGTCTACATTTGACTAATTTCTCTCTGCCTCCTTCTTTCCACTCCTCTCCTCTTTTGACCTCACCCTCTCACCGTCCCCCCCTACTCACAAGGCAGGCAATACGCTTGACCTCATCTTTACTAGATGCTGTTCTTCTACTAATCTCACTGCAACTCCCCTCCAAGTCTCCGACCACTACTTTGTATCCTTTTCTCTCTCCCTCTCCTCCAACACTACTCACTCTGCCCCTACACAGATGGTAATGCGCCGTCGCAACCTTCGCTCTCTCTCTCCCGCTACTCTCTTCTCTTCCATCCTATCATCTCTTCCCTCTGCTCAATCCTTCTCCCTCCAATCTCCTGATTCTGTTCCTCAACCCTCCTCTCCTCCCTTTCTGCATCCTTTGACTCTCTATGTCCCCTATCCTCCCGGCCGGCTCGGTCCTCCCCTCCAGCTCCGTGGCTTGATGACTCATTGCGAGCTCACAGAACAGAGCTCCGTGAAGCTGAGCGGTAATGGAAGAAAACTAGACTCCCTGCAGACCTGGCATCTTTTCACTCCCTCCTCTCTACATCTTCTTCATCTGTTTCTGCTGCTAAGGCCACTTTCTACCACTTTAAATTCCAAGCATCCGCTTCTAACCCTAGGAAGCTCTTTGCCACATTCTGCTCCCTGCTGAATCCCCCCCCCCTCCTCCCTCTCTGTGGATGACTTCGTCAACCATTTTGAAAAGAAGGTTGACGACATCCGATCCTCGTTTGTTAAGTCAAATGACACTGCTGGTCCTGCTCACACTGCCCTACCCTATGCTTTGACTTCTTTCTCCCCTCTCTCTCCAGATAAAATCTTGCGACTTGTGACGGCAGGCCGCCCAACAACCTGCCCGCTTGACCCTATCCCCTCCTCTCTTCTCCAGACCATTTCCGGTGACCTTCTCCCTTACCTCACCTCGCTGATCAACTCATCCTTGACCGCTGGCTATGTCCCTTCCGTCTTCAAGAGAGCGAGAGTTGCGCCCCTTCTCAAAAAACCAACACTCGATCCCTCCGATGTCAACAACTACAGACCAGTATCCCTTCTTTCTTTTCTCTCCAAAACTATTGAGCGTGCCGTCTTTAGCCAACTCTCTTGCTATCTCTCTCAGAATGACCTTCTTGATCCAAACCAGTCAGGTTTCAACACTGGTCATTCAACTGAGACTGCTCTTCTCTGTGTCACAGAGGCTCTCCGCACTGCTAAAGCTAACTCTCTCTCCTCTGCTCTTGTCCTTCTAGACCTGTCTGCTGTCTTTGATACTGTGAACCATCAGATCCTCCTCTCCACCCTCTCCGAGCTGGGCATCTCCGGCGCAGCTCACTCTTGGATTGCGTCCTACCTGACCGGTCGCTCCTACAAAGTGGTGTGGCGAGAAGCTGTCTCCGCACCACGTGCTCTCACCACTGGTGTCCCCCAGGGCTCAGTTCTAGGCCCTCTCCTATTCTCGCTATACACCAAGTCATTTGGCTCTGTCATATCCTCACATGGCCTCTCCTATCATTGCTACGCTGACGACACACAACTAATCTTCTCCTTTCCCTCTTCTGATAACCAGGTGGCGAATCGCATCTCTGCATGTCTGGCAGACATATCAGTATGGATGACGGATCACCACCTCACGCTGAACCTCGGCAAGACGGAGCTGCTCTTCCTCCCGGGGAAGGACTGCCCGTTCCATGATCTCGCCATCACGGTTGACAACTCCATTGTGTCCTCCTCCCAGAGTGCGAAGAGCCTTGGCGTGACCCTGGACAACACCCTGTCGTTCTCCGCTAACATCAAGGCGGTGACCCGATCCTGTAGGTTCATGCTCTACAACATTCGGAGAGTACGACCCTGCCTTACACAGGAAGCGGCACAGGTCCTAATCCAGGCACTTGTCATCTCCCGTCTGGATTACTGCAACTCGCTGTTGGCCGGCCTCCCTGCCTGTGCCATTAAACCCCTACAACTCATCCAGAATGGCGCAGCCCGTCTGGTGTTCAACCTTCCCAAGTTCTCTCACGTCACCCCGCTCCTTCGCACACTCCACTGGCTTCCAGTTGAAGCTCGCATCTGCTACAAGACCATGGTGCTTGCCTACGGAGCTGTGAGGGGAACGGCACCTCCGTACCTTCAGGCTCTGATCAGTCCCTACACCCAAACGAGGGTACTGCGTTCATCCACCTCTGGCCTGCTGGCTCCCCTACCTCTGCGGAAGCATAGTTCCCGCTCAGCCCAGTCAAAACTGTTCGCTGCTCTGGCACCCCAATGGTGGAACAAGCTCCCTCACGACGCCAGGACAGCGGAGTCACTCACCACCTTCCGGAGACATTTGAAACCCCACCTCTTTAAGGAATACCTGGGATAGGATAAAGTAATCCTTCTACCCCCCCCCCCCCCCCCCCCACAAAAAAAAAAAGTGGTAAAGTGGTTATCCCACTGGCTATAAGGTGAATGCACCTATTTGTAAGTCGCTCTGGATAAGAGCGTTTGCTAAATGACGTAAATGTAAATGTAATGTAAATTTCTTTCTTCTTCACAAAAAATAAACTTGAGGAGGCGGGTGAAGTGGAAGGACGTATGTACCCCTGGCGCAGGGACTCTGTGACGCATGTCTCCATAGCCTCTGTCTCCGTCTGCGACAGGGGATACACATGACTCCTGGGAGGTACAGCGTCTACCCGAAGGTTTATTGCGCAATCCCCCGCCCGATGAGGTGGCAATTTAGTTGCTTTATTCTTGGAGAAAACTTGTGCCAGATCATGGTATTCGGGGGGAATGCGCACGGTGGAGCCACCGTCTGGACTTTCCACCGTGGTTGCACCAACGGAAACACCCAGACACCTACCCTGACACTCTCGCGACCACCCCGTGAGAACCCTATGCGGCCATGAGAAGGTGGGGTTGTGGAGTGCTAGCCACGGAATACCTAACACCACAGGGAAAGCAGGAGACTCAATGATGAAAAAGTCACAATGCGTCTCCTGTGTGATCATGGTGACTGGTACCGTGACTTCCTTTATCAACCCGGACCCTAATGGTCGACTATCAAGTGCTCTGATGGGGCGTGGAATGGATAGGGGAACTAATTAAATGCCCTGGCGGCGTGCGAAAGTTTTATCCATAAAGTTCCCAGCTGCGCCTGAATGTACTAGCGCCTTACACTTGGGAGCTGGTCTCGACGGATCGGTTCCTCTTCTCTCCAGGCATTGGACGACCTGAAGAACCCGATCCATCGCTTCCCCCAAGCTGGCCAGCATAGTGGAATGTTCCTGGACCCTTGCCACTTTTCCAGGCATGCGCTCCTCTCCTGCTGACTCCATAGAGGTGAGTGATTCTGTGATGAGGTGTGAATGACGGAGTCAGGCGCAGGAGGTAAAACACCGAAATCCAGAGTTTATTCAGTGTACTTGAATAAAGCGCAGCAAGCGTTAAAGCGATACTAGCACAAGGGAAAAATCCACCTTGGCTACATACAAGGAAAGAGTAGCTCAACCGAGCTACTCACTCTCACAATGAACAATCACTCACAAAGGACAAGGGGGCAGAGGGAACACTTATACACAGACTAATGAGGGAATGAGTACCAGGTGTGTGTGATTGACAAGACAAGACATGACAAGACAAATGGAGTGATGATAAATGGAGCGGTAGTGGCTAGTAAGCCGGTGCAGACGAACGCCGAAACCTGCCCGAACAAGGAGGGGGGGCAGCCTCGGCTGAATTCGTGACAATAAGAGCGTCATTCATGAGAGACATCCTCTGAGGAAGCGGTATCACAATGTCCCCGAGGGCTGCAGCTGAGGGGCACAGGCCATTTTTAGATGACAAAGTGTAGGACGTTCTCTTTGGGGGGTATTCTAGAATGTCACAGAGGAAACACCTTTCACAATGGGCTCTCTGGTTCTCGCACAGTTTCTCTCTCTGTGTGATTTCAGAGAGGCAACCAGTTTCTGCATCATTTTTCATCCATATGTGCAGTATGTACATCTTTCTAAGAGGTAATGTAACTTTTTGTGAACTCTATTTTGCTCTCCTTCTCTCTCTCTCACTCTCTATGTCTCTCTCTCTCTCTTTATCTCTCTCTCTCTCTCTCTCTCTCTCTCTCTCTCTCTGTCTCTCTCTCTATCTCTCTCTCTCTCTGTGGATGGTTTCTGCAACATTCATCATCCTTATACAGGTGCAGCTTTCTAAAGGGTTAACATAATGCCGTTACATTGATTGAAGTATTTCCAAGGTGATTGATTTTGTCATATGTGTATGGATAGGTCAGCCAGAGCAGAGATTAGCGAGACTAACAACTGCCAAGTCTAGCAAAGTCTACCACGGATCTAACAAAATCAACCATGGATTGGAGCCAGTATTTTTCCACCATGCGCTATTTTAAGGCATGAAAACAATTAAGCAAATACAGAAGTTCAAACCCTGTGAAACTGTGCTGAAAAGCAGAAGGAGAATGGGAGATTCCCCAGGGATTTAATCATTATTCATCTGGACCAATTGTAAGACTGACTGTCTACCCTTTCCTGATCCAACTTAGAATAGGTATTACTCAACACTCTATTGTTTCAGACAATCATGAGAAATGTTTTATAATAACAAGTGAAGATTGGGTCTACTGTTACGCCTCTGGTGTGAGAACAGCTTGAACAGAATTGCATTTATACACTGGCCTTTCATTACTGCTGAATAGGGCAATGGAAGAAAGAAAGGTTCAAAGAATGTATGTGAGATGTATTGATGTTGTTCATATAGTAGTGTTTCTCTCTTATTGTCATATGTCAACATATGTGAATGGCAATTTGGTATGACATCTCTTCACAAACACCTTCGCTGTTACAGTAACAACCATGAAGCTACTTCAGAATAAGACCTTCCCATCAAGGAGATGTTGTTCATTACAGCCATATCCTCCATACATGTTTCATAAGAGGGTTCTCTGTGTGACTAGGGCCTTCCTGCCATGGCCCCTGGCACTCGTCCCCGCCCCCTGCACCAGCCAGAGAAAGTCTGTGTCCTAAATGGCACCCTATTCCCTTTATATTGCCTATATCGCCCTCGTCAAAAGTAGTGTACTAAGGGAATAGGGTGCACAGGGTCTGCAAATGTTTGCTGGGTAGAAGGTAGGAGTTAGGAGGTAGGAGGTAGGAGTTAGGAGGTAGGAGGTAGGAGGTAGGAGGTAGGAGGTAGGAGGTAGGCGGTAGGAGGTAGGAGTTAGGAGTTAGGAGGTAGGTGGTAGGAGGTAGGAGTTAAGAGGTAGGAGGTAGGCTGTAGGAGGTAGAAGGTAGGCGGTAGGCGGTAGGCGGTAGGCGGTAGGCGGTAGGCGGTAGGCGGTAGGCGGTAGGCGGTAGGAGTTAGGAGGTAGGAGTTAGGAGGTAGGAGGTAGGCGGTAGGAGGTAGGAGGTAGGGTAGCGGAGGGTAGGTAGGTAGGAGGTAGGAGGTAGGAGGTAGGAGGTAGGAGGTAGGAGGTAGGGGTAGGGTAGGAGGTAGGGGTAGGCAGGTAAGGAGGTAGGAGGGGTAGGAGGGTTAGGAGGTAGGAGGTAGGTAGGGTAGGGGTAGGAGGTAGAGGAGGTGTAGGAGGTAGAGTAGGTAGGGTAGGAGGTAGGAGGTAGAGGATGGGTAGGAGGTAGGCGGAGTGGTAGAGAGGTAGGAGGTAGAGGTAGGAGGTAGGCGGGTAGGAGGTAGGCTGTAGGAGGTAGGAGGTAGGTGGTAGGGAGGTAGGGTAGGAGTAGGGGAGGAGGTAGGAGGGGTAAGTGTAGGAGTAGGCTGTAAGAGGTAGGAGTAGGTGATTAGTAGGAGTAGGAGGTAGGCGGTGTAGGAGGAGGTAGGCTGTAGGGGAGTGAGAGGTAGTAGGAGGTAGTGGAGGTAGGGTAGAGGTAGGAGGTAGGCGGTAGAGGTAGGGGAGGGTAGGTAGGGTGAGGAGGTGAGAGGGTGGTAGAGGTAGGGGAGGGGGGTGGTAGGAGGTAGGTAGGAGGTTGTAGGGGTGTAGGATGGGGGGTAGGAGGTAGGAGTTAGGCGGTAGGTGTAGGAGGTAGGAGGTAGGGGTAGGATAGAGGTAGGAGGTAGGCGTAGGGGTAGGAGGGTGGTAGGAGGTAGGAGGAGGCGGTAGGAGGTAGGAGTAGGGCGGTAGGTGTAGGTTTGTAGAGGTAGGAGGTAGGTAGGAGGTAGGAGGTAGGAGGTAGGAGGTGTAGGAGGTAGGAGGTAGGTGTAGGAGGTAGGAGGTAGGAGGTAGGAGGTAGGAGGTAGGAGGTAGGCGGTAGGATGTAGTAGGAGGTAGGAGGTAGGAGGTAGGAGGTAGGCGGTAGGAGGTAGGAGGTAGGCTGTAGGAGGTAGGAGGTAGGCGGTAGAGGTAGGAGGTAGGCGGTAGGAGGTAGGAGGTAGGAGGTAGGCTGTAGGAGTTAGGACTCCTACAGGACAACTGTGTCCCAAAGTGTGTTCCAAGTGTATCCCAAAATCTGTTCTAAGTGCAGCTTTTTTTTGGATTGAGAAACTTGGTATTCTGACTGCACACTGGACAAATGTTTCTGACAAGAGTAGCTGTTGCATCATTTGTTTTGCTTTTACAAACTGTTTCCTTATATGGCTAATATTTTAGTGCTAACAGGAACATAAACATTATTTTCACTCGCTGGAAATGAGCATGATGAAAAAAACACACTTACACACACACTTACACACACATACACACACACACACACACACACATACACACACACATACACACACACACACACACACACACACACAGTGTAAAGCCAGTGTGTCCATGTATGCGGATGACTCAACACTATACACGTCAGCTGCTACAGCAACTGAAATAACTGCAACACTTAATAAAGACTTGCAGTTAGTTTCGGAATGAGTGGCAAGGGATAAGTTGAGGTGAGTAACACTGGATTGTAAAATGTTGTGGTCAAAGCATATTGATACAACAGTAGCTAAGTTGGGGGAAGTATGTCCATAATTAAGCGCTGCTCTACCTTCTTAACAACACTATCAACAAGGCAGGTCCTAAAGGCCCTAGTTTTGTCGCACCTAGACTACTGTTCAGTAGTGTGGTCAGGTGCCACAAGGAGGGACTTGGGAAAATTGCAGTTGGCTCAGAACAGGGCAGCACGGCTGGCCCATAAAAGTACACGGAGAGCTAACATTAATGACATGCATGTTAGTCTCTCCTGGCTTAGAGTGGAAGAGAGATTGACTTCATCACTGCTTGTTTTTTAAAGAGGTGTAGACAAGCTGAATGTACCGAGCTGTCTGTTTGGAATGCTGGCACACAGCTCGGACACCCATGCATACCCCACGAGACATGCCACCAGAGGTCTCTTCACAGTCCCCAAGTCCAGAACAGACTACGGGAAACGCACAGTACTACATAGAGCCATGACTACATGGGACTCTATTCCACATCATGTAACTCAGTCAAGCAGTAAAATCAGATTTAAAAAACAGATAAAACGACACTTTATGGAACAGCGCGGACTGTGAAGAGACACACACACACACACAGGCACACACACAGCATTCGCAAACACATGCTAATACACGCACTCTACACACACACATTTTAATATTGTTATTTTGCTGTATTATTGATTTTGTATTGTAAACATGTTATGGTAGAGTAGTGTGTAATAAGGTGTTGTGTAATGTGTTGTTTAATTGTATGTAAATTGTGGTTGGACCACAGGAAGAGTAGCTGCTGCCTTGGCAGCCGCTAATGGTGATCCCTAATAAATACAAATACAAATACACACACACACACACATACCCCTCCCCATCCACTTAAATGTCCAGTCTACACACAACCAATAAAAGGTTAGATGTAAGTGTGTATTGCTGCAAGTATTTGTTTAGAGAATACCACAACATGAGTAATGCTAACACTGACTGTTACTAACCCTTATGTGGCTGCTGAGCCAGATAGGTCATGACGAGCCAGAGGTAATTCATTATGTTATTACTTGTCATTACTACACAATTTCCTACTATTATACAACCTTCGGTTATGTAAATACCAAGTAAGTACCAATGTAAACCGTCAAAGTGTGACTTATCCCACTACTATGTGATCCGGGGTGAAGAGGAGGCAGTGAGGAGGATGAGATGTTTCTACCTAACATTCTGCAGTCTACGTGCTGAGATATGACGTAGATCCTTAGATGAGACCAGTGTGTTTCCAGTATTCGTCTCCACTCGCCTCATAGATTTAGTGAACAGACACTTTGAGGTACCTAACTCAAACCTTTCTGTTTGAATGTCAACATATAGCCCAAAGGGTCAGTTTACCGGAACCAGATTAGGTAAACAAAGTGCTGGTTTTAAAAGTGCATTTCATTTCAGGACTAGGCTTAATCTGGGAAACCGGCCCATATAACCTTAGTTTTAAACCTGAAAATATTTTGGTTACTGGCCCAACTCTTTTAACCGCAAGGCTACCTGCCGCCCTGTTTTAGGTCAGATCCCCAAAGGGTTTCTATGCTCTACTGTACGTGGTCTCACTCATTGTTCTGTCCTGGAATTCATCCTCCCCAGCTAGCACATTTGGTTCTTTGGAAGTGGTGGGAACACACGTTTTTAGTTTCCCATTGGTTCTGGGAACGAAGCCATACGTTTCCTGACCGTTAAAACTTAACATTTTTAAACGTTCTGAGAACGGAAGTGAACATTTAGCCTGTTCTTGTCACGCCCTGACTCTGGGGACTTATTTGTTGAGTCAATCAATCAATCAATCAATTTTATTTTATATAGCCCTTCTTACATCAGCTAATATCTCGAAGTGCTGTACAGAAACCCAGCCTAAAACCCCAAACAGCTAGTAATGCAGGTGTAGAAGCACGGTGGCTAGGAAAAACTCCCTAGAAAGGCAAAACCTAGGAAGAAACCTAGAGAGGAACCAGGCTATGAGGGGTGGCCAGTCCTCTTCTGGCTGTGCCGGGTGGAGATTATAACAGAACCATGCCAAGATGTTCAAAAATGTTCATAAGTGACAAGCATGGTCAAATAATAATCAGGAATAAATCTCAGTTGGCTTTTCATAGCCGATCATTAGAGTTTAAAACAGCAGGTCTGGGACAGGTAGGGGTTCCATAACCGCAGGCAGAACAGTTTAAACTGGAATAGCAGCAAGGCCAGGCGGACTGGGGATAGCAAGGAGTCACCACGGCCGGTAGTCCCGACGTATGGTCCTAGGGCTCAGGTCTCTCAGTTGGCTTTTCATAGCCGATCATTTAGAGTTGAAAACAGCAGGTCTGGGACAGGTAGGGGTTTCGTAGCCGCAGGCAGAACAGTTGAAACTGGAATAGCAGCAAGGCCAGGCGGACTGGGGGCAGCAGGGTGTCATCATGCCCGGTAGTCCTGACGTATGGTCCTAGGGCTCAGGTTCTCAGAGAGAAAGAGAGAACGAGAGAATTAGAGAGAGCATACTTAAATTCACACAGGACACTGGATAAGACAGGAGAAGTACTCCAGGTATAACCAACTAACCCCAGCCCCCCGACACATAAACTACTGCAGCATAAATACTGGAGGCTGAGACAGGAGCGGTCCGGAGACACTGTGGCCCCATCCGAAGAAACCCCCGGACAGGGCCAAACAGGAAGGATATAACCCCACCCACTCCGCCAAAGCACAGCCCCCGCACCACTAGAGGGATATCCCCAACCACCAACTTACAATCCTGAGACAAGGCCGAGTATAGCCCACAGAGGTCTCCACCACAGCACAAACCAAGGGGGGGGGGGGGGCGCCAACCCAGACAGGAAGATCACGTCAGTAACTCAACCCACTCAAGTGACGCACCCCTCCCAGGGACGGCATGAAAGAGCACCAGCAGGCCAGTGACTCAGCCCCTGCAACAGGGTTAGAGGCAGAGAACCCCAGTGGAGAGGGGAACCGGCCTGGCAGAGACAGCAAGGGCTGTTCGTTGCTCCAGCCTTTCCGTTCACCTTCACACTCCTGGGCCAGACTACACTCAATCATATGACCTACTGAAGAGATAAGTCTTCAGTAAAGACTTAAAGGTTGAGACCGAGTCTGCGTCTCTCACATGGGTAGGCAGACTGTTCCATAAAAATGGAGATCTATAGGAGAAAGCCCTGCCTCCCGCTGTTAGCTTAGAAATTCTAGGGACAATTAGGAGGCCTGCGTCTTGTGACCGTAGCGTACGTATTGGTATGCTCCTCGCACCAAGCCAGTGGTGCGCGTCGCCAGCCCGGTCCGGCCTGTTCCTGCCCCTCGCACCAAGCCAGTGGTGCGCGTCGCCAGCCCGGCCCGGCCTGTTCCTGCTCTTCGCACCAAGCCAGTGGTGCGCGTCGCCAGCCCGGCCCGGCCTGTTCCTGCTCTTCGCACCAAGCTAGTGGTGCGCGTCGCCAGCCCGGCCCGGCCTGTTCCTGCCCCTCGCACCAAGCCAGTGGTGCGCGTCGCCAGCCCGGCCCGGCCTGTTCCTGCTCCTCGCACCAAGCCAGTGGTGCGCGTCGCCAGCCCGGTCCGGCCTGTTCCTGCCCCTCGCACCAAGCCAGTGGTGCGCGTCGCCAGCCCGGCCCGGCCTGTTCCTGCTCTTCGCACCAAGCTAGTGGTGCGCGTCGCCAGCCCGGTCCGGCCTGTTCCTGCCCCTCGCACCAAGCCAGTGGTGCGCGTCGCCAGCACGGCCCGGCCTGTTCCTGCTCTTCGCACCAAGCTAGTGGTGCGCGTCGCCAGCCCGGCCCGGCCTGTTCCTGCCCCTCGCACCAAGCCAGTGGTGCGCGTCGCCAGCCCGGCCCGGCCTGTTCCTGCTCCTCGCACTAAGCCAGTGGTGCATGTTCCTAGTCCGGTTCGGCCCGTGCCTGCTCCTCGCACCAGACCAGTGGTGAGTGTGTCCAGTCCGGCACGGCCCGTGCCCGTTCCACCGGTGCCTGGTACGGCATCAGTCAACAGCTCCAGTCCGGAGCCAGAGCAGTCCACCCCACCAGTGCCTGATCCAGCTCCGGTCAGCTGCTCCAGTCCAGTTCCGAGGCGGAATGCCCACCCGGCCCCTACCCTGTTATGTTTATGTTGTGCAGTCGGAGTCTGCACCTTTGGGGGGGGGGGGGGGGGGGGGGGGGGGGGGGTACTGTCACGCCCTGACTCTGGGGACTTATTTGTTGAGTCAGGGTGTGTATTTTCTATGTGGTGTAGATCTATGTTTAAAGTCTAGTATGTCTAGATCTATGTTGGCCGGTGTGGTTCCCAATCAGAGGCAGCTGTCGCTCGTTGTCTCTGATTGGGGACCATACTTAGGCAGCCTTTTGGCACTAGTGGGTTGTGGGATCTTGTTCCGTGTGAGGTTTGTTGTGTGTACCTTAGGACATCACGTATCGTTGGTTTATTGTTTTGTCGTTGTGTTCATTCGTTAAATAAACATGTTTGCATATCACGCTGCGCCTTGGTCCGTCCCGTTTATGAACGAATGTGACAGTTCTGGGAATGTACATTTTTAGGTTGCAGGTTCTGAGAACGTTTTTTTATGGTTCCCTGAAAGTTTTCATGGGAGGTAATTAAATAACGTTCTGAGAACATTTTTACATTTTTTGTTTTTGTTTCAATAAGACTTTTAATAACACTGCTAGCTTAGGTTAACTGTTTTGAACTCACAGATAGGACATATGGAAATTCACTTGCTTAGCCATTAATCATGCAAACACATTTATTTTTTATTGTGGCACGGCATCGGTGAGATTTGAACATATGATGTTCTGCAGTCTATCAATGGAATTAGTCCACTAAACCACCAGGATGGAGCTAGCATGACATGTTTTTTTTTCACTCAAACAAAGCTGTTAATTTTAGTCTATTCAAACAAACCCCATTTCAAAGGAAACAAGCACTCATTAAGATCAGGTGTGGCTAATTAGTGGGTGTGGCCAACACACCTGAACACACTTAACAAGATAGAGAATAGAGAGTTTTGTTAAAACTGAGAACGGAATCTGTATGTTTTTAAATAGCATTCTTAGAACGTTCTTTGACCATTACTCATGTTTTTATGGAAAGTTGTATTAATGTTCTGAGAACACGATTTTAAATAGAACCATGAGTAAACCTGCAGAAAACATTATGCTGAAATACTGGAATTCCCCCAGAAGAACGTTGTTTTTTAACTTTCTGAGAACATGATTAAATAGAACCATGAGGAAACCTGATATCAAGGACTGTCATCCATACTGCCCTACCAAGCAAAAAGACAGTAACTGCTCATTTGGTCGAAAATGAGTTAGTCATTTTTGCTACATTAAATACATGCTTAATCATGTGGACAAGTATCCTGCCCCTATTGTATTGTGGAGAAAATGGGGGTCATGTTAGCAGTAACTGCATAAGGTTACTGTGAAACCAAGGTAAATAAAAGCCATTTTTCTCAGTTCCACACTATGAGCAGTTACTGCCTTTTTGCTTGGTAGGGCAGCATAGCTCTGTCTATGAATTTGAGAGTTGTTACATTTCTCCAGCCCTATCCCTCACCTTTTTACTGAAACAGGGGCATTATTGTTTCATCTGAACCATGAGTAAACCTGTAGAAAGTGTTATTCTGAAGAACTGGAATTCTCACAGAAGAAAGTTGTTTAACGTTCTCTGAACAATATGAGAACATTACTTTAAATAGTGTAACACAGGTGCAGTTAGTGAGTTTAATAATAATGAACATGGAACAATATAAAACAAGAGCAGCGTCTGATATAAAAACATAAACAATACTACCTGATGACTGATAACAAAAGAGTGCTGTATAAAGGGTACATAATCAAGGGAGTAATGAAGTCCAGGTGTGACTGATGATGAGACGCAGGTGTGGGTAATGATGGTTGCCAGGTGTGTGTAAAGATGGGTTGCCAGGACCGGTGGTTAGTAGACCGGGTGTGGACGTGACAAATAGAACCATAATGAAACCTGTAGTAAACGTTATGGGAGGATTTTATGCAAAATGATAGGACAACCACGCTCTCATCATCTCTAAGAAACATATAGTTCTCAGAACGTTATGCGCTAGCTGGGTCACATCTAACAACTGACTGGGAATGAGCCATCTCTAATTGCCACTAAATAGAAAACTAAATAATCATCAATGACGAATACAAGAAAGTTGTGAACTCCTCATCCCTCAAATGACATTAGCCAGTGTACTCATGTCCTGTGTTTTGCGCAATCATGTGGCACAGCGAGATTTTATCCTGTATTTTAAGCCTTATCTAGAAATGAGAAGTAGACCAAAACCAAAAGCGATCGTCTGAGGATGGACCAGCTGACATGAAAAGAAAAGGGGATTAGTTTGATGAAAAGTATTTAAATAAAGGTTCAAATCCAGGTCATGTCACATGATAGAGCAAAGCACAGGGCCTTACACATAACTCATAGAAAGGAGGCGGGCGTATGGGTTTGTGTTACGTTGAGGAAGCCAAGACATCAGAATGGAAAATACTTTAAATAACGCACACAGAACTTCTGTTTCTGTCTGACAGTCAAAGGTAGTGCACTATTTACTGTATGTTCGATTTAAAAAAAAACATATTTTGTATATTTTTTGCACTGACTCTCTTGCACTGGCTATATGCACACTCGCTGGACTCACCACACACTCACACACGCTACACTGACACTCCAACACACACATACACACACGCACACATACTACATACGCTCACACACACACACACATGCATATTGACGCCACACACACACACACACACACACACTCCCACATAGACACACTTTCACACTCTTTCACACTCTTCACATAAGCTGCTGCTACTCTGTTTATTATCTATCCTGATTGCCTAGCCACTTTTACCCATACTGTATGTACATATTACCTCAATCACCTCAACTACCTTGTACCCCCGTACATTGACTTGGTATTGGTTCTACTTGTATATAGCCTCATTATTGTTATTTTTATTGTGTTAATATTTCCTTATTTTTTTTTGTGTGCTAATTTTCTTACTTTTTAACTCTGCATTGTTGGGAAGGGGGCTCGTAAGTAAGCAAAGTCTACACCTGTTGTATTCCGCGCATGTGACAAATAACATTTTATTTTATTGATTTGATTTGATATAGGAAATAGGGGTGCCATTTGGGATGCAGACCTGGTCAACCTCAGTATAAATTCCCTCCAAATCAACCAACTGTTTAAGTTCCAATAATGTGTCAGCCCAGATGATATGTCAGATACAGTATGCATTAGTGGAACTGCATAGTTGTTTAGGGGTTGCATGCAATCATGTTGGCAAGACAGTTAATGTGAACGTTCAGCAATAGTCCATTAATCACTAGGCTATGTGCTCTCTCTCTCTATCTCTCTCTATCTCTCCCCCCCTCTCTCGCTCGCACTTTCCACTTTCGGGGTCGCGGAAACTTCTCTTTCTGGCTCCCTCGACTCACTCAAGATTTCACTCTGCTCCCCAATCTCCTCGCCTCTCCATCTCCTCGTCCTCTCGAGACTCTCAGCAACGACTGAGGAGGAAGCGAACGAGCTGCGCAGAGAGGGAGCTCGAACCTCGCGATCTCGAGCCCGCTCCTCTCTTGCTTCCTCGCTAGAGATCACCGCATCTCCTCACGTCTTATAGATCTTCTCTCATCCGCTACATAGGATCCTCATCGCTCTCCCACCTCTCCTCCATCTCCTCTCCCTCCTCTCCTTCTCTCCCTACTCTCCTCTCTCCTCCTCTCCTCTCCTCTCCTTTCCCTCTCTCTGTATTCTCCAGTCCAGATTTACTGTCAGGGCCCAGGTCTGATAGAATATGTGCAGAAGATCTAGGTGCTGCTGTAGGCCCTCCTTGGTTGGTGACAGAAGCACCAGATCATCAGCAAACAGTAGACATTTGACTTCAGATTCTAGTAGGGTGAGGCCGGGTGCTGCAGACTGTTGTAGTGCCCTCGCCAATTCGTTGATATATACAGTGAGGGAAAAAAGTATTTGATCCCCTGCTGATTTTGTATGTTTGCCCACTGACAAAGAAATTATCAGTCTATAATATAATGGTAGGTTTATTTGAACAGTGAGAGAAAAAGAAAAAAGCATGTCAAAAATGTTATAAATTGATTTGCATTTTAATGAGGGAGATAATATATTTGACCCCCTCTCAATCAGAAAGATTTCTGGCTCCCAGGTGTCTTTTATACAGGTAACGAGCTGAGATTAGGAGCACACTCTTAAAGGGAGTGCTCCTAATCTCAGCTTGTTACCTGTATAAAAGACACATGTCCACAGAAGCAATCAATCAATCAGATTCCAAACTCTCCACCATGGCCAAGACCAAAGAGCTCTCCAAGGATGTCAGGGACAAGATTGTAGACCTACACAAGGCTGGAATGGGCTACAAGACCATCGCCAAGCAGTTTGGTGAGAAGGTGACAACAGTTGGTGTGCGATTATTCGCAAATGGAAGAAACACAAAAGAACTGTCAATCTCCCTCGGCCTGGGGCTCCATGCAAGATCTCACCTCGTGGAGTTGCAATGATCATGAGAACGGTGAGGAATCAGCCCAGAACTACATGGGAGGATCTTGTCAATGATCTCAAGGCAGCTGGGAACATAGTCACCAAGAAAACAATTGGTAACACACTACGCCGTGAAGGACTGAATTCCTGCAGCACCCGCAAGGTCTCCCTGCTCAAGAAAGCACATATACATGCCCGTCTGAAGTTTGCCAATGAACATCTGAATGATGTCGAAACCTTAATGACTTGGAGAAGATCTGCAAAGAGGAGTGGGACAAAATCCCTCCTGAGATGTGTGCAAACCTGGTGGCCAACTACAAGAAACGTCTGACCTCTGTGATTGCCAACAAGGGTTTTGCCACCAAGTACTAAGTCATGTTTTGCAGAGGGGTCAAATACTTATTTCCCTCATTAAATGCAAATCAATTTATAACATTTTTGACATGCGTTTTTCTGGATTTTTTTGTTGTTATTCTGTCTCTCACTGTTCAAATAAACCTACCATTAAAATGATAGACTGATCATTTCTTTGTCAGTGGGCAAACGTACAAAATCAGCAGGGGATCAAATACTTTTTTCCCTCACTGTACGTTGAAGAGTGTGGGGCTTAAACTGCATCCCTGTCTCACCCCACGGCCCTGTGGAAAGAACTGTGTGTTTATTTTGCCAATTTTAACCGCACACTTATTGTTTGTATTAATAGATTTTATAATGTCGTATGTTTTTTCCCCCAACCCCACTTTCCATCAATTTGTATAGCAGACCCTCATGCCAAATAGAGTCAAAAGCTTTTTTGAAATCAACAAAGCATGAGAAGACTTTGCCTTTGTTTTGTTTTGTTTGTTTGTCAATTAGGGTGTGCAGGGTGAATACGTGGTCTGTCATACGGTAATTTGGTAAAAAACCAAATTTGACATTTGCTCAGTACATTGTTTTCACTGAGGAAATGAACTAGTCTGCTGTTAATGATAATGCAGAGGATTTTCCCAAGGTCGCTGTTGACGCATATCCCACCGTAGTTATTGTGGTCAAATTTGTCTCCACTTTTGTGGATTGGGGTGATCAGTTCTTGGTTCCAAATATTGGGGAAGATGCCAGAGCTAAGGATGATGTTAAAGAGTTTAAGTATAGCCAACTGGAATTTGTGGTCTGTGTATTTTATCATTTAATTGAGGATACCATCAACACCACAGGCCTTTTTTTGGGTTGGAGGGTTTGTATTTTGTCCTGTAGTTCATTCAATGTAATTGGAGAATCCAGTGGGTTCTCGTAGTCTTTAATAGTTGATTCTAAGATTTGCATTTGATCATGTATATTGTTTTGCTGTTTGTTCTTTGTTATAGGGCCAAAAAGATTGGAGAAGTGGTTTACCCATACATCTCCGTTTTGGATAGATAGCTCTTCGTGTTGTTGTTTGTTTAGTGTTTTCCAATTTTCCCAGAATCTCTCTCTCTCTCTCTCTCTCTCTCTCTCTCTCTCTCTCTCTCTCTCTCGCTCTCTCTCTCTCTCTCTCTCTCTCTCTCTCTCTCTCTCTCTCTTCTCTCCCTCCTCTCCTTTCTCTCTCTCTGTATTCTCCAGTCCCCCCTCTCTCTTTCTCTCCTCTCCTCTCTTTTCTCTCTCTCTGTATTCTCCACTCCACTCCTCTCTCTCTCTCTCTCTCTCTCTCTCTCTCTCTCTCTCTCTCTCTCTCTCTCTCTCTCTCTCTCTCTCTCTCAATTCAATTCAATTCAATTTGCTTCATTGGCATGACATAACAATGTACATATTGACAAAGCTTACTTTGGATATTTACACTATTAACATTATTGAAATAATAATCATCAATATTGTCAACGGGACAACAGTAACAACAATAACCAAGGGTCAAAATAACCATTGAACAATAACAATATAGAGGACATGTGCAGGTTGGTTGGTCTGTCAGACATTGTCCCTCATCTTATGGCAGGCAGCAATGTAGTGCGCTGCCAACCCACAGCTCTCTGTGTCCTCCCCCAACAGGAAGGGTAGCCTATTCTCATCAGAGAGGTCTTTGAAACCTTGAAAAACGGTTTGGGGAAATGACACTCTCCTGACCCTTTGTCAGGAAATGCAGCTCTCTCTCAGATTCTGCTGTGGTGCAGTGGTTGCAGAGCCTTTCCTCTACAGGGAGACAGGTTTTCTTGTGTCTACCCTTCTCAATGGCAAGGCTGTGCTCACTGAGCCTGTACTTTGTTAAGGTTTTTCTAAGGTTTTGATCAGTAACCATGGTCAAATAGTTAGTCACGGTGTACTGTCGATTTAGGGCCAGATAGCACTACATTTTACTTTGTGCTTGTGCTTGTGTTTCCCAATAAGCAATGCAGTTTTGTTTTGACTGTGTTGTAGTTTTGTTTATTCTGATTGATTGGATGTTCTGGTCCTGAGGTTTCAGTGTGTTAGTAGAATAGGTTTGTGAACTCAGCCCAGGACCAGCTGGATGAGGGGACTCTTTTCTTTGCTCAGCTCTTGGCATTGCAGGGCTTGGTAATGATATGAGAGTGGGTCACTGTATTTTAGATGTTTCCAAAACGTAATTGTTCTTTTTTGAGTTTTTATTATTAGTGGATATTGGCCTAATTCTGCCCTGCATGCATTGTTTGTAGTTTTCCTCTGGACATGTAGGATAATCTTACAGAAGGGTTTCAATGAGGTGTTTGTCCCATTTGGTGCAATCTTGTTTTGCAAGTGGACCCCACACCTCGCTGCCATAAAGTGCAATTGGTTCAATGACACATTCAATTCGTTTTAGCCAAATTTTAATCGGTATTTCAATTTGAATTTGTTTTTTAATGGCATAGAATGCCCTGCGTGCTTTCTCTCTCAGTTCATTCACTGCATCATTAAGGTGTCTAGTTGAGCTTATTTTGAAACCTAAGTAATTGTAGTGTGTGCAGTACTCTATATATTTTGTACCAATTGAGAACTTTGGTCTAATTCCCTAAAATCTGGATCTTCTCTGGAAAATCATTATTTTAGTATTTTTGGGGTTTACTGCCAGGGCCCAGGTCTGGCAGTACTGCTCTAGCAGGTCCAGGCTCTGCTGTAGGCCATGTGCTGTGAGTGACAGCAGGCACAGGTCATCTGCGAAGAGCAGCCAATTAACCTCTAACACCAGGGGCTGGGGATTTTTCTAGAATAGTGGTCAAATCGTTAATGTAAATATTGAAGAGTGCAGGGCTCAGATTGCAACCCTGGCGAAGGTTGGGTGAAATAATTATGTTATTTTCTTGCCAATTTTGATGCTGCACGTATTGCCAGTATACATTGATTTAATTATGTCATATGTTTTACCCCCTACACCACTTTCAATAACTTTGTAGAACAGTCCTGTATGCCAAATAGAATCAAAAGCTTTTTGGAAGTCGATAAAGCAAGCGTACATTTTGGTATTATTTTGGTTTATCTATCAGGGTGTGTAGGGTGTAAATATGATCGGTCGTGCAATTTTTTGGTATAAATCCAATTTGGCTTTTACTCAAGACTCTGCTTATTAAGGAAGTTTAGAACTCTTACATGTATAATACTACAGAAAACCTTCCCCAGGTTACTGTTCACACAAATGTCTCTGTAATTGTTAGGGTCAAATTTGTCTCCGTTCTTAAAGATTGGGGTTATGAGTCCTTGATTCCAGATGTCAGGGAAATAACCTACACTCAGGATAAAATTAAACAGTTTTAATATAGCCAATTGACACGTGAATTTGAGCATATGATTTAGGATGCCATCTGGTCTGCTTTTTTTAATTTGAGGGCCTGAAGTTTCTGATAGAGCTCCTGGTCAGTAATTGGGTCCAATGGATTTTGATTGTCCATAGCTTTTTCTAATCCATTCAACTTCTCATGAATTTGGCATTGTTCTGCATTTGTGTCAATTTGAACGGTGTTGTAGAGTTTTTTTTAAAATGGGTTGTCCATATGTCACCATTTTGTATCGCTAATTCCTCTTGTTTGGATTTATTTTTCGTTTTTTCCAATTTTTCCAGAAGTTGTTTGTGTTTAGGGACCCCTAATTAGTGCCAGCTGCTTGCTGTTGTACTGTGCTTTATTGGTTCTGAGTGTACGTTTATAGAGCTTTAAAGTCTCACAATAATGAAGGCGTAATTCACCATTATTTGGGTCTCTGTGCTTTTGGTTTGATAGTGTTCTAAGTTTTTTCCTTATAATTTTACAGTCTGCATCAAACCAGTTGTCATCTGGGGTCTTTTTTGTTTAGTTTTTTTATCAATTTCAGATTTGCTTCTTTTGCCGTTTGATGTTTTTTACTGCTAGATTGATGCCTTCTTTTTTATTTTTTTTTTTTTATTTTTTTTTGCGGGGTGGATCAGCTTAATATTGCAGATAGATTGTAACTTCCATCAATGTAATTGTCTGCATCACTTCTAATCCCCCATGTTTATATATATATATATATATATATATATATATATATATATACTCCCCTTTATTACTTTTCAACCCCGCCATCCTTTCCCTACTTGGGGTAAATTAGTGAACAACAACGCTTAGGCCTCTACTTCCAGCTTATACTTACTATATACATTTTATGGACACAGTCAATTTTACAATAATTATATTTTATTTGTTTTTGCTCCTGAACTTCTTCTACTCTCAATCTCTCCGATCATTTTCATGATGTCCATCCGGTTTGCTTCTATATGCCATATCTTTCTAACTGTGCTCTTTCCCAAAAGCTCCCAACATACAACCTATATACTTATTATGGACACAGTATGCTTACATTATTAGTTATCTTGTTATTATTTGTTGTTATTTGTTATTAGTCCCATCCTTCAACTCCATTCAACACTTCCCATCTATCTCTTAACACCATCCATATAGGATTTCTATTTGCCATATATATTTCAACTGTACTGTGATGTTTTACAAAAGTTCTGAACCTTTCTATTCTCATTGCTTCTACCGATTGTGAATTAAAAATATTTTTTTTTGCTAAAAGTATTATTATATTATTGATCGATTGACTATGACTTTTCAGATCACCCAGTAATGCTATCTGCAAGGTTAGCTCCAGGTAAATATTGCACTCCTTTAGCCATTCCTGGACCTGTGTCCAAAAACAAGCTACAAATGGACAGAACCAAAACAAATGATCTAATGATTCTGTCTCTTCACAGCAAAATCTGCAGAGCTGGGAAGATTGTATCCCCCATATAAATAACATTCGATTGATGCCTTCTTTACTGTGAGTGAATGTGGTATCCAGAAAGTTTTCTAAGAGTGTTTGGATATTTTGGTTACTGGTTGCTTTCTCGTATTCTTCTGTGCTGTTTTGGGCCCATCTGTATGAATTTCTGATGTTGTACAGCTTACTGGGCTGTGAATGTGTGGTTGTTTCCATGTCTGTTCTTTTGAGGAACAACGTAATTTGGCTGTGATCAGACAGAGGTGTTAGTGGCTTGACGGTGAATGAGCTGAGAGAGAAAGGGTAAATGTCTGTAATCATATAGTCTACTGTGCTGTGGCCAAGAGGTGAGCAATAGGTGAATCTCCCCAAAAGAGTCCCCCGGTAACCTACCATTGACAAAGTACAAACCCAGTCTTCGACAGAGCTGCAACAGATCCCTTCCGTTTTTGTTGATGGTGCTGTCACTGTTGTTTCTATGGGGGAGATTAAGACAGTTAGAAACAGTATGGCCTGTAATAAAGCTGTCCCCTCGTGTGGTCGTTAGATCAGGTAGTGTTCCTATGCGCGCATTTGTGTCCCCACAGATGAGCACATTTCCCTGGGCCTGGAAATGGCACGTGTCTTCCTTAAGGCTGGGGAATATCTCCTCTGAGTTATATGGGGATTCTGAGGGGGGTTAAATATTGCGCAAAGGAACAAATTATTTTCTGTCAGTACAAGTTATTTTTCAGTGTTAACCAAATGTGATATTGACCAATTTTGAGGGGATCAATTAGATTTTGTAGTTCGGATTTGTACCAAATTATCAATCCTCCAGAGTCTATGGCTCTATTGACAGAGCTGTGTTTCTCTGATGGCACAATTACCTCTCTGTAGCCAGTGGGACAGTGAGTGACAATGTCTGCCTTACACCATGTCTCCTGCAGAATGATGACGTCAACATCTTTAAGATTTTTTTAAAACTCCAGTGCTAAACTCTTCAGTCCAAAGGTTGATGAGTTTAGGCCCTGAATGTTCCACATGGTAACTGATAGCGATTTCATGTTGCAAAAAGAAAGAACAGCACAGTCAAAAATACAGGAACTACTAACTACTAAGATGTTAAGAGTGAGATAAACAGGATAACAGCAAACATTTGTTCTGTTATATACAGTGGGGGAAAAAAGTATTTAGTCAGCCACCAATTGTGCAGGTTCTCCCACTTAAAAAGATGAGAGAGGCCTGTAATTTTCATCATAGGTACACGTCAACTATGACAGACAAATTGAGAATTTTTTTTCCAGAAAATCACATTGTAGGATTTTTAATGAATTTATTTGCAAATTATGGTGGAAAATAAGTATTTGGTCACCTACAAACAAGCAAGATTTCTGGCTCTCTCAGACCTGTAACTTCTTCTTTAAGAGGCTCCTCTGTCCTCCACTCGTTACCTGTATTAATGGCACCTGTTTGAACTTGTTATCAGTATAAAAGACACCTGTCCACAACCTCAAACAGTCACACTCCAAACTCCACTATGGCCAAGACCAAAGAGCTGTCAAAGGACACCAGAAACAAAATTGTAGACCTGCACCAGGCTGGGAAGACTGAATCTGCAATAGGTAAGCAGCTTGGTTTGAAGAAATCAACTGTGGGAGCAATTATTAGGAAATGGAAGACATACAAGACCACTGATAATCTCCCTCGATCTGGGGCTCCACGCAAGATCTCACCCCGTGGGGTCAAAATGATCACAAGAACGGTGAGCAAAAATCCCAGAACCACACGGGGGGAGCTAGTGAATGACCTGCAGAGAGCTGGGACTAAAGTAACAAAGCCTACCATCAGTAACACACTACGCCGCCAGGGATTCAAATCCTGCAGTGCCAGACGTGTCCCCCTGCTTAAGCCAGTACATGTCCAGGCCCGTCTGAAGTTTGCTAGAGTGCATTTGGATGATCCAGAAGAGGATTGGGAGAATGTCATATGGTCAGATGAAACCAAAATATAACTTTTTGGTAAAAAACTAAACTTGTCGTGTTTGGAGGACAAAGAATGCTGAGTTGCATCCAAAGAACACCATACCTACTGTGAAGCATGGGGGTGGAAACATCATGCTTTGGGGCTGTTTTTCTGCAAAGGGACCAGGACGACTGATCCGTGTAAAGGAAAGAATGAATGGGGCCATGTATCGTGAGATTTTGAGTGAAAACCTCCTTCCATCAGCAAGGGCATTGAAGATGAAACGTGGCTGGGTCTTTCAGCATGACAATGATCCCAAGCACACTGCCCGGGCAACGAAGGAGTGGCTTCGTAAGAAGCATTTCAAGGTCCTGGAGTGGCCTAGCCAGTCTCCAGATCTCAACCCCATAGAAAATCTTTGGAGGGAGTTGAAAGTCCGTGTTGCCCAGCGACAGCACCAAAACATCACTGCTCTAGAGGAGATCTGCATGGAGGAATGGGCCAAAATACCTGCAACAGTGTGTCAAAACCTTGTGAAGACTTACAGAAACATTTGACCTGTGTCATTGCCAACAAAGGGTATATAACAAAGTATTGAGAAACTTTTGTTATTGACCAAATACTTATTTTCCACCATAATTTGCAAATAAATTCATAAAAAATCCTACAATGTGATTTTCTGGAAATGTTTTCCTCATTTTTACTGTCATAGTTGACGTGTACCTATGATGAAAATTACAGGCCTCTCTCATCTTTTTAAGTGGGAGAACCTGCACAATTGGTGGCTGACTAAATACTTTTTTCCCCCACTGTATATATATATATATATATATATATATATATATATATATATATATACAGTGGGGAGAACAAGTATTTGATACACTGCCGATTTTGCAGGTTTTCCTACTTACAAAGCATGTAGAGGTCTGTAATTTTTATCATAGGTACACTTCAACTGTGAGAGACGGAATCTAAAACAAAAATCCAGAAAATCACATTGTATGATTTTTAAATAATTGATTTGCATTTTATTGCATGACATAAGTATTTGATCACCTACCAACCAGTAAGAATTCCAGCTCTCACAGACCTGTTAGTTTTTCTTTAAGAAGCCCTCCTGTTCTCCACTCATTACAAGTATTGGTGCTAAACCGTGTGTTATTGGATGCTAGCATGCTAGTTAGCTATGGCGTCATAGTTAGCTAGCTGAATAAAGTAAGTTGAGTCTATTCCTTGAAACATTGAACCGCTGTAGTTTACAACAATTCTAATTTCTAAAGTGGAAGTTGGGAGAGTTTTATTCGGGTGTTTCAGTGAAACAATTATAGTTTCTGAGGTGGAAGTTGGGAGAGTTATATTTGGGAGTTGTGGTGAGGGAGGCCTCGCTCTCTCCTTTCCCAGATGTTTAGTTCATTTCATTCCGATCTCCTCTGCATTATTGTAGCCATTTGCTACAGCCTGTCAACTATGCCTCTGCCTATCCCTGTTCTCTCCTCTCCGCACAGGCTACACAAACGCCTCACACCGCGTGGCTGCTGCCTCTCTAACCTGGTGGTCCCTGCACGCACCACACACCTGGAGTTCCAGGTCTCAGGGAGCCTCTGGAACTGCCGTTCTGCTGCCAACAAGGCTGACTTCATCCCAGCCTATGCTACCCTCCAGTCCCTCGACTTCCTGGCGCTGACGGAAACATGGATTACCACTGAAAACACTGCTACTCCTACTGCTCTCTCCTCATCTGACCATGTGTTCTCGCATACCCCGAGAGCATCTGGTCAGAGGGGTGGTGGCACAGGAATCCTCATCTCTCCCAAGTGGACATTCTCAATTTTTCCCCTAACCCATCTGTCTATCTCCTCATTTGAATTCCATGCTGTCACAGTCACTAGCCCATTTAAGCTTAATATCCTTGTCATCTATCGCCCTCCAGGTTCCCTTGGAGAGTTCATCAATGAGCTTGACGCCTTGATAAGTTCCTTTCCTGAGGATGGCTCACCCCTCACAGTTTTGGGGGATTTCAACCTCCCTACGTCTACATTTGACTCATTTCTCTCTGCCTCCTTCTTTCCACTCCTCTCCTCTTTTGACCTCACCCTCTCACCGTCCCCCCCCCCTACTCACAAGGCAGGCAATACGCTTGACCTCATCTTTACTAGATGCTGCTCTTCTACTAATCTCACTGCAACTCCCCTCCATGTCTCCGACCACTACTTTGTATCCTTTTCTCTCTCGCTCTCCTCCAACACTACTCACTCTGCCCCTACACAGATGGTAATGCGTCGCCGCAACCTTCGCTCTCTCTCTCCCACTACTCTCTCCTCTTCCATCCTATCATCTCTTCCCTCTGCTCAATCCTTCTCCCTCCAATCTCCTGATTCTGCCTCCTCAACCCTCCTCTCCTCCCTTTCTGCATCATTTGACTCTCTGTGTCCCCTATCCTCCCGGCCGGCTCGGTCCTCCCCTCCAGCTCCGTGACTTGATGACTCATTGCAAGCTCACAGAACAGAGCTCCGGGCAGCTGAGCGGAAATGGAAGAAAACTAGACTCCCTGCGGACCTGGCATCTTTTCACTCCCTCCTCTCTACATTTTCTTCATCTGTTTCTGCTGCTAAGGCCACTTTCTACCACTCTAAATTCCAAGCATCTGCCTCTAACCCTAGGAAGCTCTTTGCCACACTCTCCTCCCTGCTGAATCCTCCGAAGCGGTCCATTCCACAGTAAGTGAATGGAGCAGTTGTTTCCATCCGCTCTTCTGGAAGGTCTGCCATCCTTTGTTGCTCTGTGCATCTTCGGAACCTTCTGCAACTTGTGCACTTGTGAATATGGGATGAAACAAGCTTGCTGCAACCCAGGATCCATATGCCATTGGATCGGAGTTCATTTATAGTCATTCCTCGACCTTGATGGTACACTCTCTCATGATAGTGCTTGACGAGCAATGCAGAAACATGACTGTCTCTAGGAAGTACTGCTGGATGCCTCACATGTGGATGTAGGGCAGCATTAGCTAAGCGGCCTCCTACTCTGATTACACCTTGATCATCCAGGAACGGACATAGTTTGTGCAACTGGTTGGCTTTGTCTTTGACCTTTGTCTCCTTATGATGTCTAAGGCGTTGAATTTCTTGAGAGAGAGTTGCTTCCTGGACCATCTTGATTATGGTCAGCTCCGCCTCCTTCCTTTCCTCCAAGTTCGAGGCCTCACAGGACTTTGGCTTGAGACCTTTGATTTCCTTAGCACGGCGCTTGAGTCTGGCAACAGCCTTCACCATTCTTGCCCAGTCTGAGAACTTGTGTAGACGATCTAAAATTGTTTTTGCTTCTTCTGCCTGAGTGTCATGAACCTGAGCTTTCTTGACCTCTGGGTCACTTCTCTCGATCTCTCCCACCATGACAACTCCAGTTGGTAGCTCTTTTTGCCAAAGAAGGTCTGGACCTGTGAACCAGTTAGAAGCTGTGAGTTGTTCTGCTGTGACACCCCTTGAGGCGTGGTCAGCTGGGTTGTCTTCTGAAGCTACATATCTCCATTGTCTGGCCTCTGTGCTTAGCTTGATGCGTTCAACTCTATTTGCTACAAAAACATGAAATCTTCTGGCTTCATTACTGATGTATCCAAGTACAACCTTTGAGTCAGTCCAGAAACATTCTTGTTGGCAGTCTATTTCTAGTTCTTTCTTGAGCATGTCACTGGTCCGGACTGCTACCACTGCTGCTGACAGCTCGAGTCTTGGTATGGTCGTGACTTTAGTAGGAGCAACTCTTGACTTTCCCATGACCAAGGAGCAGTGGACCTCACCTGATGTACTGACTGCTCTTCTCGCTGGCGTCAGAGAAGTGGTGGAGCTCATAATGCTGGATCTTGAAGCTTGATGGCAGATAGTATCTTTGGATTCTCACACCAGCCAAGTTTTTTAGATCTTGCAACCAAGACTCCCACAGGGGTCGAAGGTCATCAGGCAAAGGATCATCCCAACTGAGCTTGTCACGACACATCTGCTGCAGGATCTGCTTTCCTACCAGGATGAAGGGTGCCACAAATCCAAGTGGGTCGGACACCGAGGCAACTGTGGACAAGACCCCTCTGCAGGTAAGTGGATTTTCTTTGACAACCACTCTGAACTGCAGCTCATCAGAAGTTACACACCACTGTACTCCTAGTGCTCTTTCCATGTGTGGTTCTCCCAACATCATGGTCAGGTCCTTGACGGCTTTAGCACACTCTTCCTCAGGAATTGTGGCTAAGACTTCTTTGCTGTTGGAGATGAACTTGTGCAATCGAAGTTTGCCTGTGCGACAAAGCTCTCTTGCTTCCTTCACTAGTTGGATTGCTTGGTTTTCAGATTCTACACTTGCCAATCCATCATCGACGTAGAAGTTCTTCTGGATGAACCTGATGGTTTCTTCTCTAAAGCGTCCTTGTCCTTGAGCGGCAAGGTGCTTCAGGCCATAGTTAGCACATCCAGGTGATGAAGCTGCACCGAACAAGTGGACCTTCATTCGATAGATGGAGGGCTGTGCTTTAAGATCTCCATCCTTCCACCACAAGAATCTGAGGTAATCTTGGTCCTCTGGCTTAACATGGAACTGGTGGAACATACGTTCTATGTCACACATAACTGCCACACGACCCTTTCTGAACCGACACAAAACTCCCACCAAGGTGTTTGTTAACTCTGGGCCAGTCAGGAGATGGTCATTCAAGGCTGTCCCTTGAAACCTTACAGAGCAGTCAAAAACGACACGGATCTTACCGGGCTTTTGGGGATGATACACCCCATGGTGGGGGATGTACCACGCTGGGGTCTTGCTAATATCCTCTTCAGGGACAAGCTCGGCGTCTCCACAAGCTATTGTCTCATCCATAAAGGTCTTATAGTCTCTGCAGTACTGCTCATTTCCCTTTAACTTCTTCTCCAGACATCTGAGATGGTGGATGCCACATACCTTGTTATCTGGTAAGTTTGGTCTTCCTTTCTTGAAGGGAAGTGGCATTTCATAGTGCCCATCATCCTTGAGTCTGATGCCACTCTCCATAATTGACATGAACTGGAGATCCTCTTGAGAAAGGTGTTCATCTTCTGAAGCCCTTTCTACAAAATCAGATTCCAACACCTTGATGACGTCTGTTGGAAGGACTACTTCTTTGATCTGTGTTCTACAGACATAGTGCACTTCGTTTGGGAGATTTGGAAGAACTGATGTCACTTGCTTCACAATGACTTGATGGCTTATTCCAAAGGCATCTCCAAAGTCAAGACATGGGTTGCCATAGCCGACTACACTCCAACCCAAGTCTGTTCTCTGAGCAAAGGGCTCATTTTCTTCTCCAGCAACCACTTGTCTTGGTACAAGAGCTTGAGGACAGTTGTAGCCAATTAGTAGGCCGATGTCACAGCTCTGCAGAGGAGCAATTTCATCTGCAATGTGCTCAAGATGAGATGTGCTCTGGTGTGGGAATATGATCTCTGTTTGCAGGGATGAATTCTCTTGAGTAAGTTACTGGCAGGTAGATTATCTTATCGGAGTAGAATCCTCTTATTTGTAGATCAGTCAGCCTTCTGCTAGGCACCACTGTATTTCTTGAAGCCATTGTGGAGAGCTTTAACTGGACTGGTTCATTTTTAGTGTGAAGCACGTTTGCTGTCTCTTCAAGGATGAAGGTTGTGTCACTCTGTGTATCGAGAAGAGCGTACACAAGAACTTCATGATTTGGCTTACTTGTAGTGGACAACCACACAGGAATGACTGAGGATGTATGGGTGCCTTTAACATTCTGGATAACTCTGTTAGATGTTACCGCGCGTGGTGGTTTTGTCACCCTCTCTTGTGAACGATCTGTCGTTCCTTCTCTTGACTTGTCACTCTCCATTTCTCCATCAGTCCTTGTTGACATTCCTCTTTCTTTGCTGCGATTATCGTGTAGGCAGGTTGGATGTCCTTTCTCACAAGTATCACAGATCCTTCTATTTTCACACTCCTTTGAGCGATGGCCAGGCTTCAGACAGCCAAAGCACAACTTCATCCCTTGAACAAACTTGACTCGCTCAGAGATGGTTTTATTCATACATTTCCAACACTTGTGTAGACTGTGACCTGACTTCTCACAAAAAACACAGCTTGTGGAGGAAGCTTTTTCATCTGAGTTAGTTGCTAGTACCTTTGCTCCAAGAGCTCTGCTCTTTAAAACCTTGATCTGCTCACCTTCAGCAGGTTTCAGAGCATGGAGAGATGTTATTGGGTTATTAGCAATCTTAGCTTCACGTGTGAGAAACTTTACAAACTGCTGGAAGCTTGGGAATGTGTGACTTTCTTCCTCCACTTCTATGACCTTTCTGTTCCATCTCGAGGTCAGCCAGTCTGGAAGCTTTGCAAGTAACTTCTGGTTCTCATTGCAGTCATTAAGTACTTCGAGGCCTCTGATCTGAGTCATAGCAGCCTCACAGCTCCGAAGAAAATCAGCAAACTCTTGAAGTTCGATACTGCCTTTGGAGCTTATCTTGGGCCATGCCTCCAGCTTATCTCTGAATGCTTTGGCTATGAGGAATGGATTTCCATATCTTTCCTCGAGAATCCTCCATGCTGTGTGATAGGCTGACTCTGAACCAAGCAGGAAGTAGCTCTCTATAGCCTTTTTAGCAGGTCCACCCACATACTTTCGCAAGTAATATATATTTTCTTCGGCTGGAATGTTTTTCCGATCAATGAGTGTCTGAAATGAAACCTTCCAGTCATTGAATCTGAGTGGGTCGCCATTGAATATTGTTGGTTCAGGTATAGGAAGACGACCTGCACTGATGGACTCTGCAAGTGCTCTAACAAGAGCTGCTGTGCTGTCATCCTGCTTTGAATGTGCCCGGTCTTGTGGTGAAGAATGGTGCTGCAACATATTATTTTCATGTTTAACTTCTTCCTTTTCCTTCATACAGACACTTTTATGGAGTAGACTGCTTATTTCTTTATCTGAGCACTCACTCTGATCATACACTCGCTGACGTGCCTTAGCAGCCTTTAACTTTTTAACTGTCTCTAGTCGCTCCAGTTGTCTCCGCTTTGCATCTAGCACCTTTTGTCTCTCTGCAGCTTCAGCTTCAAGCCTTTCCAATTCCTCAATGCAACACTCTTGTTCTAGTAGTACTTCTAGAGTAGCTTCATTGGCAGCAACTTCAGCAGCGGCATCTTGTCTGCTAACAGAAGTCCGACTTGAATGTCTGGAGCTGCTTTGAGCATGAGAGGACTTAGTGCATTGGGATTTGATACTTATCTTGTCTGAGGCTACAGACTTGAATATAGACGATGTCGCCCTGTTGCCTCGTTGTTCATCTCCTCCACCGTTATCTGCTGTCTCCAAACGATCTTTTGCAGTTTGGATGATCTTCCTGGTTACTGCATCACAGGTGTCAATTCTGCGACGTGTGTCATGGTCAGGGTTGTCTATGCGCCTTAACTCATCATAAGCAATGTTCAGATTCTCTGAGGCAGCACTTATTTTGCTTATGTGTTCATGTAGCAGGTTGTTTGAGCATTGTCCACTCAAAGCTTGCTTGGCGTCTTTAGCAATAGCCTTCCACTCCTCATAGCTCACAGTGAAACGGTGAGCAAATCTTCTTATTTGCTCATTGTACAGTTCTTGGCCCTTTTCTGTTAACTTTCGGTCTCTTTGGCTTCTTCGTGGTTCTTGTGAGGAAGTGTGGTCATTAGCTCTTGTGCCTTTAGTAGCCTGTGGTTGCATGTCTATGCACTGCTGCTCTATACTTTCACCTACATTAACCTGCTTTCTCCCAGAGGTAAGACTAGGCTCTGACATTGTTACTTGGTGTACTTAAATGTGGGTTAAATCTAATTTGGCCTGTAGCTAAGTGATTCAGCTCCCATTAGCTATTCACATTTATACTATTTTTACCACTAATATTATTTTTTAGAACATATTCACATCTACTTCACACAAATCAATATCACGTTGTTCTATGAAATGCAAAATTCAGTCTCTTGGTTGTAGCTTAGTTAACACTTAAACATACACACAACTATACCGTATGAATATGAAGGCAAAAATGTGTCAGTCTCTTGTGGGAAATAGTTTAAGCTTCTTTGCATCAGCTGGATTCATGGTAAGGCGCCTGGATTCTTCTGTGGATGCTGCAGCTGTGTAAATGTCAGGAGCAGACGCACACTCTTGGATGTAGAGATGTCCCTTCTTGTCCATGGATCACGGATCTTTGGTACTGTCTTCCTCGTCTACTCATGCAGAGCAGATGAGTTCTCACTGTAGCTCCTCCAGTGACAGGCATGAGGCAAGAGGTCTTGATTTGAATACAGGGCTTTAATGCTGGTCAACCCGTGAGAACTCATTGCTGCTTATCACACAGAGGTGCTAAACATCCTTTTAAATGTCCTTTATCTTCTTCTGTATACTTTCTTTGTAAGTATGCACTTAAACACGATAACAGTGGAAAAATAATTCGCTTTTTGCGGTAAAGTTTCCTCGGTGCGTCGCTAAAGGCGCTCGGGTGACAACACTCGGGCGGAACCAATAATTAGTTCCGTCTTGCTGTAAACGTACAATTCAGAAGGAATTAAATAATAAAAAGTGCAAATACATGAAATAAACTAAAGTGCTAATACATTAAATAAACTGGCGACAGAGGCAGTTACAGCGTCTGCTAAATGACGTAAATGTAAATGTCAATGTATTAACTGCACCTGTTTGAACTCGTTACCTGTATAAAAGACACCTGTCCACACACTCAATCAAACAGACTCCAACCTCTCCACAATGGCCAAGACCAGAGAGCTGTGTAAGGACATCAGGGATAAAATTGTAGACCTGCACAAGGCTGGGATGGGCTACAGGACAATAGGCAAGCAGCTTGGTGAGAAGGCAACAACTGTTGGCGCAATTATTAGAAAATGGAAGAAGTTCAAGATGACGGTCAATCACCCTCGGTCTGGGGCTCCATGCAAGATCTCACCTCGTGGGGCATCAATGATCATGAGGAAGGTGAGGGATCAGCCCAGAAATACACGGCAGGACCTGGTCAATGACCTGAAGAGAGCTGGGACCACAGTCTCGAAGAAAACCATTAGTAACACACTACGCCGTCATGGATTAAAATCCTGCAGCGCACGATTGGGCCGGGGGGCTTCCTCTCTGGTCTGGTAGAGGTGGTGGTCTGGTGCGGAGTAGTAGGCTGGTACCGGTCCAGTCTGGAAAAGCCGATGGAAGTGGTGATGCTCTGGTGGTGGGTGGGGCCTGTGGGGTGCGCTTGGTCTGGTGGGTCGTTGAGGGGGCCTGGGGCTCCTTGGTGGTGCAGTGGTCTGGTGGGTCGTTGAGGGGGCCTGGGGCTCCTTGGTGGTGCAGTGGTCTGGTGGGTCGTTGAGGGGGCCAGGGGCTCCTTGGTGGTGCAGTGGTCTGGTGGGTCGTTGAGGGGGCCTGGGGCTCCTTGGTGGTGCAGTGGTCTGGTAGGGGTCTCTGGGTGGTCCTCTGTCCATGGGGTATTTGTCTACCAAGTGCCACGTCCTTTAGAGACTTGGCAAACATCCCTACTGTCTGCTTCCTCAGGTGGGAGTGGTCGTGC